>CABEEJ010007673.1:12093-22137 GCA_901482245.1 Timema douglasi | reverse complement strand
ATAGATATCGAGCGTTGTTCACAGTTTTGTTTGGAATAACCCAGGTCAACAGTTCGATAGATATCGAGCGTTGTTCACAGTTTGGTTTGGAATAACCCAGGTCAACAGTTCGATAGATATCGAGCGTTGTTCACAGTTTTGTTTGGAATAACCCAGGTCAACCGTTCGATAGATATCGAGCGTTGTTCACTGTTTGAGCAGCATCACTTGGCTGTAGCTCGCAAACAAGGTCAAATGGGACACATATCTACATATTTTTCTCGTTGTTTTTGTGTCGCTTGTCCACCACTAATTAGATCCCACATGTTACGATACATTTTGTCAAATATAGACCAGGATTTTCCTACGAATTACATTTGAAGCAACTTTTAGAAAAATGCAAAAAATATTTTTTGAGGTTAACATTGATAGTTTTTTACGATATTATCAATGTTATCTTATAGTTATTTATAATATACATCAGAAGCGAGAGCTGTAGATCACATAACTTGACGTATGAATACGTGAAAGAAAGCTAGTATATTTTTCTAGCTGTCAGATATATAATTTTGAAATGAAATTGGGTTATATAATAATAGAGTAGTGTTCTGGTAGGAAAAGGGTCTTCCTAAATCTCCTTTATATCAAACCCTACTTTAGCAACATAAACTCCTAACCTATATAATACATAGGCAGTACAATACGGAAGTTTCATCAGAATAATTCGTAGCACAATAGTCTCCAAATAATAATTTAAGGGGGAAGCCAGGCCTCCACCGTGGTTCGGATTCCACGTTAAACTGTAGGTCCTCCATTTCATCTCACAATCACCCTACCATTACACATTAGCGTAAGTGCGTATAACCCGAACGGGTAGTAAGACGTGGTGGTAATAATAATAATAATAATAATTTAAGTATCTTAACTCAAACTAACTAAAAATAAAAGTTTTTTAAAATTTGTTAAACGGAAGCATGAAAAGTATTTTACTTAAATTTTCGTAAGGACTTGGTTGTCTCTTTCGACACACAACAAAACAATATCTCAGTTTCAAAGATGTTCTAACTAACTAGGTTTAACGTCAGGATCGCTCTAGGCAGGTCTTTGCCCTCTACAAGGGCGTAAAAAGAGGTAGGGGTGGATGTTTACTGAAGGGTGGAGGGGGGAGAGGGGGTGCGGCACCTTACTCTCCCTGGAATTTGATGGATCCTAGGGTGCCCCATATTTTATTAAGTAAGGGTATAGTAAAGGTTTATAGTCGACCCCTCTGGGAAAATTAGCTTTTTACGTGCTTGGTTCGCTCCCAACCTTAATCTAAAATAACTTAATACTATCGTTGTACAGATTTGTTCAGTTCCCCAAGGCTAAAGGGTAGTTTTAAATAACTTTAGGGTGAGCTACCATATAATTCATGAACTAGAACCGATATTTCGCATCCTTCTACCCAAAGTAATTAAATAATCCTTGTTTGATAAAATGTTTAACTTGCGTTACGTAAAAAAACCCTTTAACCTTCCGGGAGTTAAATGGACTGTAAGTAGGGCATCAATTGTAGTGAGTCTCTCTCTCTCTATATATAAAACATTATATATTATACTTATTTATATATATTACATTATATATAATACTTTATGTATGTATATACTACACATATATACTACATTATATATTATACTTTATTTATATATACATAAATAAAGTATAATACTATAGTATACTATACTATATTATACTATATTATTTCCAGACTTAGCAATCAACAATGAAATTCCTGAGGCGAGTCTGGGTGTCATGTTTTTAGATCTAAAGGGCTATGTTCGGCGTGGGGTCTTACGCACCTGGCACGAGCAGTGGGTCTCGACCCCTGCTCAGAACAAGCTGCGGTCCATCAGGGACGGTGTGTCGCGGTGGCCCTCTTCTATACGAAAGTCTAGAAGAGAGGAGGTCATCGTGACGAGACTCCGCGTCGGACATACATCATTGACCCATGGGTTTTTATTGAGAGGGGACCCACCCCCAGTGTGTGGGTTTTGCGATGCTCCTCTAAGTGTGTATCACATTTTGGTGGAGTGTCGCAATCCCCTATCCCGCCTGGCTCTTGATTTTAATGGTGACTTACGCTTTTTATTACGCGATAGCGTGGATGGAGTTATTTGTTTACTCCGTTTTATACGCCAGGCGGATCTTTTTAATGCCATTTGAGTCACTTTTATGAAGTGACTCATCTGGAAATTTTTCATTGAGACATTTTTAACATTTTAGTATATTTTAAAATGTTTGTTTTGTATTTTTAACTCCTATATGGTTTTAATATGTTTGTTTTGTCTTTTAACTCACATATTGTTTTAATGTTTGTTTTGTCTTCTTATCGGAGTGATACACCTGTGGTTTTTTTTAGCAAGTGTATCACTGTACTAAGAGCCCATTTGAGCACTCCTATGGAGTGTCTTAAATGGGTATTTTATCTCTTTATCTTTTATCCATATCATTTATTATATTATGTTTAAAAATGAGGTGGCCCAATGGCTAGATAATTTTATAATAAAGGAAAGTGATAAAACTAAAGAAAAAGGAAAAATAAACTATTAAGAGTAAATTTGATGAAGAAAGCCCACCTAGGGAAAGAGGACAAATGTGGGAAGAGTCCAATGCACAAAGGTGACATCTTCTTCCTTTCTTCTGTCTTCTATAGTAGAAGTAGTCACACACACATTTTAGCACAAATATCATAATATTTCGGCATTGTTGCGTTTATCAAACACAAAGAAGGAGAAAGTACATAGTACACAAACAATTTAAAAAATTTAAAATGGAGTAATCCATTGTTTGTGTACTATGTACTTTCTTCTTCTTTGTGTTTGATAAAGGCAACAATGCCGAAATATAATGATATTTGTGTTAAAGTGTGTGTGTGACTACTTATACTATAGAAGACAGAAGAAAGGAAGATGTCACCTTTGTAGATTGGACTCTTCCCACATTTGTCCTCTTTCCCTAGGTGGGCTTTCTTCATCAAATTTACTCTTAATAGTTTATTTTTCCTTTTTCTTTAGTTTTATCACTTTCCTTTATTATAAAATAATATTAAATTTATTATTTTGTGTATTTTCCTGTATATTCTGCAGGAAACTTACTACGTTTCTCCCCTATGGCGATTATACTAAGTTTTAATATATTTCAAGGCCCTAATGACCTCAATGTGTCGATGGGCCTCAAAACCTTAATAATAATAATAATAATAATAACAATGAAATGTTGTATGATGCGCGCAAACCATCAGTTTGTTGTTGAGAACTATTGCGAATCATGTTTAACAATGTTGGCCGCTTTTGAAACTTTTCACAAAGTGATTGAAAAAAGGTTAAGTTCTTATCTGCCTTGTCAGGATGTGCATTCTTTAAATGTTCAAGGAGTCCGGAAGGCTTCTTGGCCTCGTTAGAAATTACCTTTTTCACATAACAGGCACATTGGCAACTGCTGTTTTGTCGATGCAGGTATAAATCCATACTTAAGATATTCCAAACTATATTGTCTACATTTCTTTTCTGATTTTTCTGCTTCTGCCATTTTTAATCTAAAAAAAGTTGATTGTAGGCCTATATTTAAAAAAGTGTTTTTCTGTTGCTTCCTTCAGAAATTTACAACCATAACATTAAGTTTTGATTCAATAATATATGTATGAATAATTAACGTGGAAAATAATAATTCAGAGCTACATTTACTTTCGTTATTTATATACCTTTTAAAAATGATTTTGTTACACAATTATTTATGTACAAATTTTGTGAGTATTAAAAGAAAATTGAGCTATAGATTAGGCATTGGTACTGAATTTAATTTTAATTATTTTACATCCCCATATAACCTCCATTAAAACTTTTAATATTGAGTAGGCTGCAAGAAAAATAACATGTTTGTATCTTCTAATCTCGATTCATAATCAACGTGTTGAATAATTGAAAACACAGGAAAATAAGTATCACACTCCATTACTATTTTGTTCAGGACTTACCAGTAAAATATTGAGACTACAAAGAAACAAGAACACAGCACGACACTTTCTCAAATTGTGATATACTGGTCTTGTGTCGTGGTTTCAAGAAGGGAGGGAGGGAGACCGTGTGACGTAGTCTCGGGGAGAGGGTGTGGACGCATGACGTGGCCTAGAGAATGGAGGGTCTATGCGCAACATGACCTTGGAAAGGGAGGAAGAAACTTGAAGCAAGGAAGGTATTTTGCTGGTCAGTCAAATATAAATAAACAACACACTCGGAAAATACCAACTTGAGTGCCCCTCTACCGCCCTTTTGCCTCTTAGCACCCCCTTGCAACTTAGCGCCTCCCCTGTGCAATCCCATCGCCCCCAAGGGGGTGGTACGGCCCACTTAAGGAACCACTGATCTAGGTCAATTAGCCTACGTGACTGTTTTTGGTTCACCCCGTTGTACTAACCGTTCAAGTTATCCTCACACACTATTGAATAGGAATGAGAAAGGTAGAATTCGGAGGGAAAGTCCAGATTGTGAGCACGTGGGTTCCCGGAGAGGACTCCATATTGCGGACATACCTTGTTTGCCATTCCATTCCGCCCCTAATATGATAATAAGGGCGGACTATGGATGCCTAGCGGTCGTGCGGACTTTCGGCCTTGTCATTTTGAATTTAACTAAATTACACACAGTACACAAGTATTTCTAGGTAAGGTTAGGTTAGGGGGAATTCCCGATGGCCGGTGAGTGCTGAAATCAACTCCTTCCACCCGGGTCACCGCCCTCGCGTAGGAATTCACGCGAGTTGCTCTTTTAATAAGTTGTTAACAATCAGTACAGTGGATATCTAGATGGCCATAACATTCTGGGCGTTCTCGTCATCAAGACCTTTTTTGCCACGTTCGTAATCGGGACTGGTTGCAATCAGGATACAATGAATGATTTGCGTGAATGGGAACTAGGAAACAATTTGGGGAAAATATTTGGGGATCTATGACCGGTATTTAAGCCCTACCCTCCCTATCAATGAAAATCTAGACCGGATTAGACCGACGTTTCTGTCAGCGTATCCACCTGTATGAGTGTTAAATACATTCTTGAAGTTGAAACTTTTGTTTATGACCTTAAACTAAGATGGGGTTATATGAATTAATAAATAGACTAGACAGCCCATGACGGGGAGATGTAGGTTTTTGAACTTCAGTTGAGTGTACTGACGGGATTTTTTTTTTTTTTACAAAATGGTTATCTACTTTACCTCCATGGAAATGCAGGTACACTTCCTATACATAAAACCTTCATCATCCTTAAACCATAAGAGTAATTAGTAAATAAGCGTATAACCCGAACGGGTGGTAATAGGCCTACATGGTGCTAAAAATAAAGTAGTACGTAGCTTACTTCCATATGGTCTCGATACAAATACTAAATGGTCGATCTAACTTGAGGTGTTTTTAAGCATACAGGTTGTATCACCCACTTGAGTTATGTATTAGTTACGCAAATATGTCAGGGATGAATATGATTTAATCTAGGGAAAGTGTACCTGCATTCGCGTTGAAAGAGAGTAAAAACTTTTTTTATGAAAAATAATCATCCGTGCACCCTACCAAGATTTGAACTCCAATCTCCCCGTCATTGGCAGTCCAGTATATTACTGAAGTGATGCCTCAAGCCATTCATAAGGGTGATTATCAATGTCTTGACCTGAAAGATTTTGAATGAAGGAGGTAGATTTAGGAAAGTGATCCGTGCTAGCGTTGAGAGGGGATTGAAAATAACACGCGGGAAACTACCTCCAGTGGAAAAGAATAAAACTCGAACTTTGATTGATCAACCGTGATCTAGTGCAATACGAATACAACTCCTTGGACCATACGGCCACTTGTGAAGGTGTATGGAGATTAGGAATTTTTCTATTTGACCACAAACCAAAATTAAAAATTAGTTTATCAAGTTAAAAATAACAACCTGGACACGGGAATAAAACCCAATACCTTTGGTTCTACACGTCAATGATCTACCACTTAGCCATTCTTTTTCGTCTCATATCCAGGGCCATCTTCCACTAGTTGTTGGTGTATTGCGTCTGAGGTCCAGTTTCATAGTCAGACCTAGCACCTGGTATGTGTGGCGCTTCACTTAATACAATACAAGACGACACCCAACTAGAACAAAATGGAATGGGCCAATTTCAGAGACAAAATTAGTAAGCCTCAAGTGCGACATTGTACTAAATACAAGAAAAAACCTACCTAGCCCATAATGGAGTGGATCAGTTTCAGAGAGACATTTAGTAAGCTTCAAGTGTGACACTATACTAAATACAAGAAAAAACCTACCTAGCCCATAATGGAGTGGATCAGTTTCAGAGAGACATTTAGTAAGCTTCAAGTGTGACACTATACTAAATACAAGAAAAAACCTACCTAGCCCATAATGGAGTGGATCAGTTTCAGAGAGACATTTAGTAAGCTTCAAGTGTGACACTATACTAAATACAAGAAAAAACCTACCTAGCCCATAATGGAGTGGATCAGTTTCAGAGAGACATTTAGTAAGCTTCAAGTGTGACACTATACTAAATACAAGAAAAAACCTACCTAGCCCATAATGGAGTGGATCAGTTTCAGAGAGACATTTAGTAAGCTTCAAGTGTGACACTATACTAAATACAAGAAAAAACCTACCTAGCCCATAATGGAGTGGATCAGTTTCAGAGAGACATTTAGTAAGCTTCAAGTGTGACACTATACTAAATACAAGAAAAAACCTACCTAGCCCATAATGGAGTGGATCAGTTTCAGAGAGACATTTAGTAAGCTTCAAGTGTGACACTATACTAAATACAAGAAAAAACCTACCTAGCCCATAATGGAGTGGATCAGTTTCAGAGAGACATTTAGTAAGCTTCAAGTGTGACACTATACTAAATACAAGAAAAAACCTACCTAGCCCATAATGGAGTGGATCAGTTTCAGAGAGACATTTAGTAAGCTTCAAGTGTGACACTATACTAAATACAAGAAAAAACCTACCTAGCCCATAATGGAGTGGATCAGTTTCAGAGAGACATTTAGTAAGCTTCAAGTGTGACACTATACTAAATACAAGAAAAAACCTACCTAGCCCATAATGGAGTGGATCAGTTTCAGAGAGACATTTAGTAAGCTTCAAGTGTGACACTATACTAAATACAAGAAAAAACCTACCTAGCCCATAATGGAGTGGATCAGTTTCAGAGAGACATTTAGTAAGCTTCAAGTGTGACACTATACTAAATACAAGAAAAAACCTACCTAGCCCATAATGGAGTGGATCAGTTTCAGAGAGACATTTAGTAAGCTTCAAGTGTGACACTATACTAAATACAAGACAAAACCTACCTAGACCAGAATGGAGTGGGTCAGTTTCAGAGAAACATTTAGTAAGCCTCAAGTGTGACACTATACTAAATACAAGAAAAAACCTACCTAGCCCAGAATGGAGTGGGTCAGATTCAGAGAGACATTTATTAAGCCTCAAGTGCGACACTATACTAAATACAAGACAAAACCTACCTAGACCAGAATGGAGTGGGTCAGTTTCAGAGAGACATTTAGTAAGCTTCAAGTGCGACACTATACTAAATACAAGAAAAAACCTACCTAGACCAGAATGGAGTGGGTCAGTTTCAAAGAAACATTTAGTAAGCCTCAAGTGTGACACTATACTAAATACAAGAAAAAACCTACCTAGCCCAGAATGGAGTGGGTCAGTTTCGCATATGTGCATTCTATTTGACTCAACACAATGGCAATTCAAACATGGCTCTTGCTACGAGACAGACCAGGATGGTTCAGTGGTAAAGCATTGACGCGCAAAGCTAATGGTTCCGGTTTTGATTTTAGTGCCCAGTTAATTTCTCACTTAATTGAAATAGATTCAGCTATCAGGATTGAACCTGTAGATATCCATCACGTTTCAGTAAATTAATAAATCTAGCTAAATTTTACTTTTAAAATAGCAGCTTTCCACAGATTTTGAGGAAAACGTAAATGTATCCCCTGTACATCACGCCGAGAACTTTAAAACGACCCTTCTCTTAGTTCTCTATGTATATTTCAACTCTGATTAGTTTGTTTGAGATAATATACACATTTCCCCCATAATTTTCCTATTTGTTGCATCAACCACTAGAGTAAAAACGAGTTGTCATTTCTGACTAAATATAAATATTTAATTTAATTGATGTGCAGGTGAGCCACTACGTACACAACACAAAAGTTGGACATTTGCTAAGAAAACAGGCTTTTCGTATGAAGATACTATTTTTGTACGACATCCTGGACCCCTAGCTTTTATAAAGAGCATTCGTGTTCTCGTAATCTCAACTACCGGAATTGAGATTATCAAACAATATATTTAGATAGGCCTACTTAACTAAGATTATTTAACGTGTATCACACAATTTCCAAACCAGCTGAGCCATAGAAAATACACAGCATCAATTATTCTACAGTTTATTATTCTTCACCGGTAAAAGCGAAGCTCTAATTTCGTCAGTAATAAATTATTCAGCCTAGCGAAGAATCTAAACCAAGACCACAGACAAATAATACACCCAAACACTCAACTTACAGGTTAAAATGGCTTCGCTCCCTTTGGCAGATTGAGTCCTTCACCACTAGGATCGCTGTGGTTAGTCCTATCATCACCCAGCAGTGACACTAGCGAAGCCCAGTGTTGAAGGACTGAAGCTCGCAAAAGGAGCGCAGCGAAACCCTTGTAAGGTTGAGAGTCGGTTTCTTACATGTCTGGTCTTTAACTAAATGAACTGCCTCTTTTCCGACTGACAATTAAGATGCCAGGCACCCAATTTCTTTTAGCAAGCTACAGTTTTACATTTTAACAACCCTAAGAAATTGCAACTAACTTTACACATTTTAATTCTAAAAATTAGTACAAGCTACAAAGCATATTATTCCCATTACAATAAAACATTTTATTTGAACATTATATTATGTGTCGCTTCTAAGTGTATGGTAGGACTATTTAAACAATCTAACATAAGAAACCATAATAATTAGAAAATGGTTTTTACATAATCCTTCCACTCTCTTAAGGAAAGGATAATAAGCTATATCGTGCTAATACACCAGGATTGGAAATAGAATCCTGCTGGCGACGAAAGGAGATTGAGGTTCGAACCCATTAACGTGTACTGAGGGCTATTTTTCCTAAATGGTTTCCTACTCTCCTTCCACGTAAATGCGGGTAGTTATCTCTAAAACGCTTCCTTCCTCATCCTTACATTATTAGAGTAATTTTCATATATGCGTATAACCTGAACAGGTAATAAGACGTGGCGATAAAAAAAAAATCTACGACTTGCGGCTGCCACTCGTACCAACTCCATTCGTGTTCTTATTAAACATCGATTCGGGATGCGGTAAGGCTGTGGCACACAGTTTGCGGAACACTGCCTTAGACCACGCAACCACCGATGAGGATTTTTACAGCTTCAAAAGAAACAGTAAATGTTTTGAGTACATTCCTAACGTGTTTCGTTGTTCTTCTCCAAAGAAGTAAAAATGGACGTGATCTTCACACGTCCTTCCGTCTCTGAAATTAATTTTCACAGCATGAAATAACCGGCTACGTTCCTGGTAACGCCATTAACGTTCAAAGGAGGCGCCAAAAATGTGGAGCTTCCATTATACGACCGTTGAGGTAGAGGGGGAAGTGGCGTCTTCTGAGACGCTCTTTGAACTACGACAATACTTGAGAATTTAACGACAAATTATCAACATTTAAAGGTGGGTTAAATGAAAATAGGGACAGAATGAGGAGTTAAGACCCAATCTCACGGCCCACTAACCGCCAAGTTAGATAAAATATAAAGCTCAAAAGTCGAACCAGCAATCGAATTGAGGAGAAGTTTTTGGAATTCTTTACTAGACAGCAGCAAAGTTCATTTAAGGGATTTTTTTTTTCAATTATCTTACATTGATTTTTAATTTTGTTGTATTTTTTTACTTTATCTCCACCCCTTGGAGAAAAAAGAAATGTGATCGTAAAAAAAAAAATAGAACAT
>CABEEJ010007673.1:0-11678 GCA_901482245.1 Timema douglasi | reverse complement strand
TTTTTTTTTTTAAGTTTCTCTCAAGAAATGTTTGGAATTATATATCCAACCCTAAAATTAAGGGGAGTCTACTGGAGTGCAAAAAGAAAAAATAGAATTTTCTCTAAATCCACTTGTAATATGTTGATTAAATTTTTGGTCAGGCACCTTTTGACATTAAAAACAAAATGTAAATTCATCAAATGGCTTTGAGGCTTCTTTAAATGAGTAGAAATTTCTAATTTTGAATAAATCTACGAAATTATTTGAGATATGAAATAACCTATCACCGTAAATTGGTATTATTATTAAAAATAAAGATAGTTAATTTGAAAAATATTTTTATAAAACCATAAACTTCTTAGCTATAAGCAAATACATTTATTTTTTTATTCAGGTCTTTGAAATGCGAAACTGATTATTATGCTTTTTGGTAGATAGAGATGTTCTTCTTTACTCAATGTTTCTGTAACAACCTATATTATCTAATTTATTCTCTTTGGTGGGGTTTTTCTGCAACAATGTATATCATTCCGTTTTACAAATTTACGAGATTTGAGTAAATGGCTCACTTTTAAGATTAAAGCAAGATAAAGTCTGTGTGATGCACCTTAACAAACGTTTACAAACGTTTCTATTTAATTAGATGTACTTAATGAATAATTTAAAAGTTTAAAGTACTCTTAGGTGAAAACAACAAACACCTTATCTTTGACTTCAGCTTCAACTTTGCTTTGGATGTTTCCAGCTTGACTTCAACTTCGCTTCGTATTAAAAGTGACCTTTGCAAACCCTTAATGAAGACCTAGCTCAGTATTACATTGGACACTTGCTTTGAATATGAAACTTTAAGGGGGTTACCTCGGTAGCTGAGATAGTGGCGATCAGATAGGACTTGAGTTTGGTATTTACTGGAATGAACCCAAAACTATTTTCTATGAGCCTATACATATTATATAGATTTCCAAATAAAGTTTAAAAGTTGAAATTGTACACTTTGAAAAGTTCAAAAATACACATATTTTGGTTTATGGCCCCGACCTAAGTGTCTGGGAAACGAAAGGTAACAGGTATAAGACTGTGGAATGGATCTTTTTGAATCAAATTTTGTAATTTAATAAAATTTGTATTGGCATATTTTATATTCTTTTTCTCATACTGGGCTTCACCCAGCTAGGTTGTCATTATGACGACAGTTTTTTTTTAAACAAAATAAATCAAATTGTATTTAAAAAAAAGGATAAATAGATTAGATAGAGGGAAAATAAAAGGAGAGGAAACAAATAGTTGAATAAAGAACTAGTTATATTGTGGCCACCTTATTTAGTCGTAGAAGATGCCACTGGAAGTGGTGGTTGTTGTTAACACTTGGTGTGGCTTCCCTTCTAGTACCTCTCTTCCTCTTTTTGTAGTGTTCCTTCATCCACTCAGGTAGAGCGGTCAGTTGGCATCGAACCTTGTGTTGGGTTTCATTAGAAACGACGGAGTTCACCCGGCGTTCAGTTTGTGTCCATATATTACTATTAGCACCGCGTATTACTACCAGTTCGTACTTACGCTCATGTGTAATGGTAGGGTGATTGTGAGATGAAATGGAGGGCATACAGTTTAACGTGGAATCCGAACCACGGCGGAGGCCTGGTCATTCCCTACATTCACAAGTTGTGATTAACACACGTCTTGTCAGAGGTGAAGGAAGGGTTTGGCAATAAGATAAATCTGTGCTGCGACCGAGGATTGAATCCCGGACCCCCAGCACAGAAGTCTGACACCTTACCCCTAGACCGCCAGGTCAGCCGCTTTGTGTCCATATAACCAGTGTCTCGTGTACGTGTTTAGTATCTATTGTGTTGGTGTTCTAACTAAAGTTTTCGTGTCGTCTTGAACATTAATATAAATTATTGTGAAGGATAGTTCAATAGATTTGTTTAACCGAGTCCTCGACTCTCAGACTGACCGGGAGTTCAACCACTATACCCAAAGGAAAAGCATCTTCAACTGAACAACGCAATTATTTATACTAAGCTTCTGTGTTCACTGTCTCTCACGAACATTTGTGAATTCAGGTTAAGTCCATCCATTCTATTATCCAGTCCCATCCATACCCAAATACCCTACCTAATCGAATTTTATATTTATATTCAAGGAGTCACAAGTAGACGAGATCAACACCAATGTTTTTCTTTATAGTGTGTCCTTTGTTCTCTTGATTAATAAAGGTGGGGGGGTGTTTGTTCTTATTGTCTCAGCCGCGTCCCCAATTTATTAAAACTCCCTTTCTATTGCTAATTTAGGGTAACACTAAGTTATATCAAGTCAATTAAACTAAAAAAAAACAACTATTGATTTAATTTTCAAAATTTCAAGGAGCTATTAATATCAAGTGAAACTATGTTCTTACATACACATAAATACATTTAAGTTTAAATGTTTTTTCAACTTTCATTAGTGATTTTAAATACATTTAAGATGTTAGTTGCTAATCACTACCAATTATTATTTAAGTACAAAAGTTCTAACAATATGTAGCATTAAAAGGAACTCGACTATAAGAACCAATAAGTAATATAATGAAATATCTTTGAGTGACGTGTGTAACGATAAAGAGAACGTAGATACAGAAGGATTTTGGTAAGAAATAAGTTCATAAAGGTCTTTTTTTCCTACCAAAAATTCTACTAGGTAATAGTATTCTGATAGTGTATAAGAGCCTTCAGATCGGAATTACCAGAAATATAAGTGTAGGACCTATACTTTTCCACTGTACCACTTCTTAGAACTAAGGCCACAATAGTCTAAGAGAGGGTGGATGGAAACTATAAGGAATTTAACATTACAAAAAAAAGGAACATTTAAAAGTCTAAGAAAAGTTTAAATTATTTATTAAAAGTAAAATAACAATCATAAATAAAAAATATATGGCCTCACAAGGCAAGCTAAGGAGTGTTGAAAAACATATAAATATGGCAGAGACTGTACTTGCAGGTACATTTGAGAATATATTTCACAATCTCAAAGTAAATTATTAATCTATAAGAATTAGTCTTAAAGAGACCCAATAACAATAGAAAAAAAATCGTTAGTATAGTAATAAAGATCTTAAAAAGCCTCTTTTAAACGGTTACCAAAGCGCCTAAATCCCCATTGGGAATTCTGACTAAACAAATAGTTCAAACTATTAAATTTTGAATCCTTAATACAGTAATAAAGAGCTTAAGGAGCCTCTTTTTAACAGTTAAAAACACGCCTGAATCATCATTGTGAATTCAGACTAAACAAATTTGAATTTTAAGATTAAATTTAAATTTAAATATCAATTTTGATATATATGTATACATATATATATATATATATATATATATATAAAAACAAATAAATTACATGACTGTTCGACTTTTTGATATAACTCAAACTTCTGTGTGACTATTACTTCCACCACCTTTGAAGTAATCAAGACGATTCCGACATGTTAACATTTAAAATTATATAGAAAACAAAGTGATATTACATTAGAATAGTTGTAATTTATCACTAAACGAATCAGTAAATGTTAAAGTTAAAATTTATAACCCAACAAAAATTAATTACTTTAATATTTTCTTCAAATAAAATACATCTACAAAATATTACCTTTTTAAAGAAATATTATCAAATTTTAAACTTAAAACAATTATTGGTAACTACAAGAGCAATAAAATTTTTATTCAAACTAAATATTCCAAGCTAGAAAAAGAATCAAAAGTGGCTACTTTTCATTATCACTAAAAATTATAAAAAGACTAGCGCCCAAGCGGTAAAATAAAACCTTAATTGTTTCATAAACAAAATTACTTTCAAAATTTAAATCTTCTAGTGAGAAATTAGCGACGCCACAATGAACGATTTCAATAATATAAATGATCTAAGTGCTCAAAACACTCAAACTCATTAAAGGTTGTTTAAATTTTAAATAATCATTAAAATATATAAAGTTTATGTGTAGCCATCCTGGAGTGATTGCGTTAAAGTCCAGACAAGGACCTCCCGTGGAAGTGTCAGATGTAATAGTTAATTATATTTGCTGATTTCCCTAGTTATATAGGTCTAGTTGATGGGTAAAGAGGTGGGAGTTTTCATATTAAAACTATAATGACACACGACTAACACGTGCTAATAGCACTCTCTTGTTAGCAGTTGCCAAACTTGTCTCGACACCAAGTCACGTATGCTGGACATCCGGAGAGTAAACATTTAAACTTGGATCGTTCTCAAAACACGTACGCTGGATATCTGGTGAGTTGGCTGTTGCATCTAAGTATGCCCATCCAGTCACGTGCACCAGACATTGGGTTAGTTGCAGTTCAATATTATGAGTGGTCCATTTGTAGCCAAGCCGGGCCAATCAGTGCATTTCTGGATCCCTCTATTAGAACATGTTGTTGCTGCATCATTCATAGCTTGTTAGGACTTCTCTTCATTTTAGAATTTGTTGCGAACAGGTTGGTCATGGACTTATACTAAGCCAGAAGATACAATATATGAGTAAGGCACACATATTAGACATAGTAAGTTTAGTGATCTTTGATATTGCAGAATGTATATGAGTAGCGGATTTATTTGGAGTGGTTAGTATTCAAGTAAGCTATCAAGTTTTGATAGTGTTACTATTGTATGATGTCTATATGTATTGGATTATTTGGGGTGGATAGAACTAATGTAGTATCAGCTAGTATCGCTAATGTTACATCCCCTCTCTACGGAAATTTATATACACCACAGTAGATGGATTGAACGATTGGAACCCATGTTCCTCTGACGAGTCAAATCACTCACACCCTGTCTGATAGAAGTACCGTTATAGCTGACCTACATTGCTAAGTACAGTACCGTGATTTTCCAATCCAAGTTTGACCCCCTTTCCAAATCCGTAATAACACGCCACTCCACCCCCTCCTAGTTATTCTTGTCTAAATTTGTTCATTCCTTGATTTTGCCACAAAAGGGGAGGGTTTTGGGTGGGAGTTTATTGGTGGGGGAGATTTTTTTATTATTGGTAGGGGAACGTGCAGTCTTGGGAGTTGGGTGCTCCGCCCCACGACGTGTTGGCAATTCTGTTTAGTCTAGGGAATGGGGGGGAATGCGGGGCTGAAACCAACATTTGTGGGACATTGCCCACTCCATGGGGTAGGGACCATAATTAAATAGCCAGTGTTCGGGGCTCGCCCCGCACGATTTTTTAATTTATTGATGTGAGGGGAGCGTGGAGTCTCGGTCGCCGGTCCCTTCACCCGCAACGTGTCGGCCCATGAGGGCTGGGAAGCATCTTCTCTCGACGATTGTCAAACATAAGTGATTTATCACTGTGATTTTCCACATCTTGGGGCCCCCACTCGGTGGTGATCATACTAAACATGTTCAAACAATAAAATACTGGGTAGCACTGTTTCAGTACTGCGCTATGAGTCCCACATCCGCGAGAAATTTACTGTTATTCCCCGGGAGACCCAATGCTATTACTCAGCTTGGGTGGTAAGGCTCAAGGGACATCAAGCAACGTGACGCGGATTTATGTATGTCTATCGAGGGCCACCACATCATCATATTTATTAAACCACCACCTACCCACTAGTCGGGGCTCATGGGTTTAGCCCAATGAGGCATTTGATTTTTATATGTGCTTATTAGATTTTAATGTGTGCCCCAGTGTAGGTATCTACAATGAATCTTTGGTGGCGGCATACGAAGATAATGTGGTAGGGAGGCGTAAGTAAATGTTCCAGCGTTTACGTGGAGGGAGAACTACCAACAGTACACCTCGGCAGGTATTAAAATCTCCAACCTCACCCACCACTATATGAGCTTGACACTTAGATTGTGTACCCAACATAGATTCGAACCACTATATCTTTCACCGGGTGGTCCATGCCCTGTAGTTGCCAAACCCGAGAAAAGAATATGCTGTCTTCAATTTGTACGCACACTTTCTGTCCCTAGAATATGTTGTTGTAGTTTCAAAGACAGAAAGGCGTTGGCAATATACACGCGACAACTTTGCCAGAATAAAATATTAAATATTACAGACGGGTAAATGTTAAGTTTATTGATTACACACGTGTAGTTAATATAACTTTAGTAAGTAGAATATAAAATGATAAGAGTATAAAGGAGGAATAAATATAATATTATTTCATTGCTTAAATATCTGTTTGTAATTTTAACTAGATTTGGTTTAAGGTAAGGTGTCGCACACATACACACACAAGTGTACGAACGCGCGAACACACGCAGACATTACTTTTTTATTTAACACCGTGTCCATTAGTTTTTAATGTGTGCCCCAAGGAGGAGATGGCAACATTGCCAGAATGAAATATTAAATAACGCAGAATAGTTAATTTTAAGCTTTATTGGTTACACATGTGTATTTAATATAGCTTTAGCAAAAACAAAAATTATTTGTGCTGTAGGATATGAGTAGAAAGGAGGAACAAGTATACTAATAATATTGACATTTAAAACAGTTTCACCACTTAAATATTGGTTTATAATTTTAACTAATGTAGGTTTAAGGTAAGGTATCTCTCTCATACACACACACAAAATCTAACACATTTATGAATTGTAACTGTTGTGGGGATAGATTGCTAATGTTGACAAAATAATATATAGCTTTTACATAAATCCATAAGTAATATCAAATACAGCTATGATGACATTGAATAAATATTTAAAATGTCAACAATAAACAAATACATTTATTTTAAATATCATTTAATGTTTGCAACAATATTTTGATGAAATAAAATATAACCTTTACATAAATTCATAAGTTCTTACGCTTTAAATATCTAGGAAAAATCACAGATTATTTATATTTTGAAGAAATAATTGATAGCTTTTACTAAAGTTAGAGTCGTCTGGGTATGATTGGGACTTACGTGGGAGTTTTTTTTATTTATTGGTAGGGTGGAGCGCGATGTTTCGGGCACTCCTCCCGCTACGCGTCGTCAATTTTGTCTAGTCTAGGCGTGTGAGGCAGAGGGTTCAAACGCCTGACATTGCCCACCACATGGGGCAAGGACCATAATTAAATAGCCAGTGTTTAGGGTTTGCCCCTCGTAATCCACCGACTGAAAGCAGTGGAGCACATAATAATATCAATTCGGAGCCTAATTACTAATGAGTGAAGAAACTATCGAGACCACAACCTTGGCACGTGACATTGGCTGGGTAGTAGGACACACAGATCCCCCCTCCAAGTTCGGTTATTTTCCCGGGGTCCCAGAGCATTCATTACTCGCTGATGATTATACTAAACCTGTTCAATCAGGAAAATACTGATCAGCCCCCTAATTATTACGCCACGCGTACCGCGTCAAGTGTCTCCCAGCACTCTGGATCATTATCATGTGATTCTTATTTACGTTAAAAGGATGCCTATAGTAGGATTTTGTCAGGAAAACACAATTACGTCATTAGTAAAGTGATCTGTGGTAGACATTTGACAGGGAATTATGTATGAATATTCTATACTGTTCTGCCTACCAAACAAATTAAATATATTCACACGGCAAGTCCGTGATATGATGTATATTGACCATAAAGTTTGTATTTTTAAACTTCTCTTCTTAACAGAATCATACTATAGTTTTGTTACAGGTTCTTTCTACGTCAAGTCATGGCCAATTTTGATTGCAAAAAATATAAGTTTGTATTTGTTCTTCTTACCTTAACAAATACATATATTCATACGTCAGTCAGTGAGATAAAGGGCCGGTAAAGGCCTCATACGTCAATTCATGTGATCTGCAGACGATTTCGTAGGGCCAACCATATGAATACATAGCATCGCTAATATGATAAGGGTGAGGAAGTGCACACGCAATTGCATGGAAAAAAATCACACTCAGTGCAGTCAGCTGGGTTTAAAAACATGCTCTCCTCGTCTTCAAACCCTCCCCGGTGGGGCAAAAATCAAGGAATGAACAAATTTGGACATGAATAACTTGGAGGGGGTGGAGTGGCGTGTTCTCATGGATGTGGAAAGGGGGTCAAACTTGTAGGGGGAGATCACAGCACTGTACTTAGCAATGTAGGTCGGTTATAACGGTACTTATATCAAACAGGATGTTAGTGATTTGACTCGTCAGAGGAACAGGGTTTCCCATAGGTCAATCCATCTACTCACCAAATATTAAATAATAACTTCAATTTCCGTAGCAACGTGTGCATTATTCTGAGCAAATATTGCTCGTAAATACAACTTCTTGAAAGAATAATACTCACGGGGGTAGTTCCTCCCGCTAGCTCTGTTCAATTCGAAATACTTTCTCCAAATAGAAGTACTTTAAGAAGTACTTAGTTAAAATTAGTAGGCCTACCTATGTGTGTACTACCACCTGTTCTTTAGGACAACAGATCCTCAACCCAAATAAACCGAACTCTCCTGTAGGATATAGAAAAATACGTTTGGTCATTTTAGTTATGAACCCACATGGTTTCTGGAATTAATGAATTTCAAATCTTCTATTTTAATATGTTAACATACATACTGACCAATCCGGATATTATATAGAACTATTTGACAATGTTTCTTGTCGCAGAGACCAACCAAACACACCAATACTCAGCTCGTACGACTCATAATTGACACCTGCTTATAAGCTACCAATGAATCATTGAAGAATATTTATCTATTTTATAACAAATGTCCGGAACTTAACTTGTCATACGAACATAAAGTAAATTTATCTAGATGTAGATATGCATGGTGTTAACGATTAATCCTGGGAGATATCGTACAATCTTCCGTGTTCAACGAACCGTTTCATTAAGGGGATCAGAGACTATTTGATTAACTGTGCGGTGAAAAACAACTTCTGAAAACCCGTGTTAGGATGAAGCTTAATGTTCCTTAGAGATCAATTGGGTGGCTATTATTATTATTATTATTATTATTATTATTATTATTATTATTATTATTAGCACCACGTCTTACTACCCGTTCGGGCTATACGCACTTACGCTAANACCGCGTCTTACTACCCGTTCGGGTTATACGCACTTACGCTAATGTGTAATGGTAGGGTGATTGTGAGATGAAATGGAGGACCTACAGTTTAACGTGGAATCCGAACCACGGTGGAGGCCTGGCATTCCTCACATTCACAAGATGTCTTGTCAGAGGTGAAGGAAGGGTTTGGTAATCAGATAAATTTATGCCGGGACCGGGGGTTGAACCCCGGCCGCCAGCACAAAAGTCTGACACCTTACCCCTGGACCACCAGGTCACCGGTGGCTAGTAAACCAACAACCACAACTTCTTACACCCATTCCACTTAGGACCAATCATAAATAATTTGATTAGACTCACTTCATAAATTTTAATTTGTAGTAAGGAAGAATATGAAATTAGTATTACAAGGAACGTACTTGAGAGAACTACGATTGATTGATTGATTGATTGATTGATTGATACACTTCTTTAATAAATTAAACAATATAAGTTATGAATATAAGGGATTAGTTTATTAAAAGAGAGATTGTTAGATAAGAAAAATAATTTAAATAATATGTTTATTAGCAATATGGATTGATAGAGATAACAAAGAATTAATTATTCAAAGGAAAAAAAAAGGTCAAGTCAGGAATTAAATCGCTTACAAATACATAACCATCTTCCTATGAATCACCTCAGTAATTATTGAAGAGCAAATTGATTTTATAAATCGAGGATCGAATCTCGGTCGGGTGTTCTTAAGGTATTTTTTCCAAAATAGTTTTCCAATCTCTCTCTACACAAATGTGAGTACACTTCAAATAAATAAAACCTCCCTAATACCTAAAAATAACATTAGTTTAATTAGTACATAAGCGGATAACCCGAACGGTTCGTAAGACGTGGTGCTAAAAAACATAAATCTATTACTCATGTTGATGCATACGCTCCAAATATTTATGACAATTTGTAAACGTCTGGTTTTAATTCATTACTACAATACATTTAATAAATAGATTGCCTATACATATATTACAACAAAATTTCTCTAACATACACACACTTTTTTTCTATTATTTTCCTACATAGAATTTACACCAAATAATGTTTATTAAATTCACAATAAGATCCAATTCGTCGTAAACGTTTACTAAACAACTAGTAAAACATATAAGTTATTAAAATAATAAGTTGGCTCGAGGCCAAACTCTATTTTTTATTAAGTTTCATTCTCAGCGTATACGAAATGTATTTTAAACATTTTAAGAAATGTTATTTTAGCATGTCAAATATTTAAAATTGATTCATTAACTACCCGGATCACCTTGTGCAGGATTCATAGTCGCACTGGTCTTCCAAGAAATGAACTGGTGGACCAGGCGGCCAAGGAGGCAGCACGCCTGCCTCCTGAGGCGAGTCTGGATGTCATGTTTTTAGATCTAAAGGGCTATGTTCGACGTGGGGTCTTACGCACCTGGCACGAGCAGCGGGTTTCGACCTCTGCTCAGAACAAGCTGCGGTCCATCAGGGACGGTGTGTCGCGGTGGCCCTCTTCTATTCGAAAGTCTAGAAGAGATGAGGTCATCGTGACAAGGCTCCGCGTCGGACATACATTTCTAACCCATATATTTTTATTAAGAGGGAATCCACCTCCAGTGTGTGAATTTTGCGATGCTCCTCTTAGTGTTTACCACATTCTGGTTGAGTGTCTCAAGTATGCCCCTATTCGCCTGGCTCTTGTTTTTAAAGATTACCTTCGTTTTTTATTAGATGACAGTGCGGATGGAATTATTTGTTTATTTCATTTTATACGCCAGGCGAATATTTTTTGTGCCATTTGAGTCACTTTCGTAAAGTGACTCATCTGGATTTTATCTCATATTGAGATCTTTTTAACATTTTAGTATTCTTTAATATGTTTATTTTGTAGTTTTAACAATTTTAGTATACTTTAATATGTTTGTTTTGTAGTTTTAACAATTTTAGTATACTTTAATATGTTTGTTTGGTCTTTTTAATGGAGTGATACACCTGTGTGTTTTTTAGCTGGTGTTTCACTCAATTTACACTACGATCCCATTTGAGCACTCCTATGGAGTATCTCAAATGGGTATTTTCTGACATTGAGATCTATTCTTTATGTATTTGTATTTGTATATTATGTTTTCACCTTTTTATAGAGACCGGTGAACAATATGAATCTCTCATATGGAGATTTTACTATGTATGTACAGTGGAGCGTCGTTAATCCGGATCGATCGGGACCGGGACCCATCCGGATTACTGAATTGTCCGGATTTTCAAATGTGCTTTCAATAACTGTATACATACGCATACGTGTGGTTTTTCTTTTCTGTGAACCTTCTTCATAATCTAGTTTTGAAGCAAAACGTTGCAAAGTGTCTTTCTTTGCTTTAATGTCACTAGTGGTTGAAGTTACCACACCATATATTTTAGCGAGAGCTGCACCACTTTCCCCTTTAGACAGTCTTCGTAGAATTTCTAACTTATCCTCTACAGATAAAAATGTATGTGTCCTTTTATTTGATAATGATGACACGATTAACAAAGTAAAATTATGTACCGTTTTAACTCACACACTAAAATGTCTGTATAGTTTGTAAATGATAGCACAAAACTGAGCCGAGCACGTGACCAAGGAGAGGTGACTGGCTAAATCGTTGAACTCTCAAGGACACCTTCCACTACCTCCCCTACCTGC
>CABEEJ010007672.1:10697-28965 GCA_901482245.1 Timema douglasi | reverse complement strand
AAGCCGATTTCAAATCCATAGAACGGTTTTGTCACAATCTTTTATTTAGTATTACCATGTAAACAAGTGTTGACCGGCCTCTTAAATCTATAACTAGCATATACATTTATTTTGTGCACACTGCATCTTTCTACACACCCAGGTTATCTGCATAGTCACACTAATGGGGTAGAGCTGATAACATTAGGATTTGGATTAAATATATCCTCATTTACATGGAGGGAGAGAATGATTCAATCTCGGACCTCACCACTGACCAACCAGATCAGAAGAGCTTAGCGCATTTCTACCGATGGGGAACACCGCCTTTTTTTGTGCAACGGATGCTACTAACCGTTCAGGCTATCTGCGTGGTTACGCTTTTGAACCAGGAACTTGGAAGATAGGTTTTAGAAAAAATGCACTCGCATTTGGATTGGTGGAGATTGAAATATATTTAGGAAAAAACACTCTTTATACTTGCAACCGGGATTAAAACCCTTAAATCTCCATTATTGACAATACATTTTATTGCAAGAGTGACGCCTTAGACCAGTGGTCTTCAGCCAAAGGTACGCAAAGTTATATTAGGAGGTAGGTAAAATTTATTATATACTTTATATATGTATACATATAACATATATATGTATATATACATATCATATATATATATGCTATGTATATATACATATCATATATATATGCTATGTATATATACATATCATATATATATATATATGCAATGTATATTTAAGTATACACACATATGTCTATATTTCTTATATTTTAAAGATAATTATTTAATACATTATTTTGGATGAAGCTTATTTTAATTATTTGGTATGTAGAGTATAGAATTGTGTGTATTTTTCATCCTGCATCAACAACTTTGGGGGTTAAAAAGTTGAAAGAGTTTGTTTTATTTCGGGGTACGTAAACAGAAAATGGTAGACCATCCAACCAACGAAGAGGCTGACGACCTTACTATTTAACTTATGAAACCCTGGAGTGTTCGCATGTAGATCAACTGTATACGATAGTTTTTTTTAAATACCTTTGAGCAAGGGTTACATCTCAAGGGGCTGCCGGGATGAATGTAATAAAATGCGCACACGCTAAATGAATTTTAACGATTAAACTTTTACGTCTATAGAACGCAGTGAAAGAAGTTAGGCTAGAAGTAGGAAAACTTTAAATTATAATAAAAACCATCACAATTACAAACTATGCCTATCCCAATAGCTATACAACATATCTGCTATAATTTGTCAAAGGCTCACTTTGGCTGTGTAGACATTTAGCTAAGGCTGATTAGAAAAAAATCTTAATTCAAATTATAGGTTTTATTTGATTAAATACAAAAACTTAACTTATGCAAACATTATCAATAATGAGAATTGAAATGGTAACCATTTTTCAGGGCCGTACTTAAGGGGAGAGGGATTTTTGCCGGCCTAGCTAACTCTCTAAAAGTATGATTAATAATGTATTTTTGTATTCCTTGTAAATACATAGATTTCCAACTTTTTGGAGATACATATGAAATTCTTAGCAACAACATGTGCAATTATGTTTGTAATTATTTTAAATTATTTCAATAGTAATTTGATATCAAAAATAAGCTTGGCCCTCAAATGTTCGAGGACTTAAAGCAAGATCCATCACAGCTACTACACCCCTGGCCACCTTAAAAATACATGAGTACAGCACATCAATTTTTATTTATAAAAATATCAAATACTCAATTTGTCTTAATTAATTTATATTATTATTAATATATATATATATATCAATAAAAATAAAAATAGTAAAAACTCAATTTGTCTTAATTAATGAACACAAATTGAGTTTTTGATATTTTTATAAATAAAAATTGATGTGCTGTAATCATGTATTTATATATATATATATATAGAGAGAGAGAGAGATACATATAAATATATATATATATAAATAATAAATAAACAATAGTATATCAAAAATAATAATAATATATTAACTAAGACAAATTGAGTTTTGGATTTTCTTACAAATCAAAATTGAATTGCTGTACCTATGTGTGTGTGTGTGTGTGTGTATGTATATATATATATACATACACACTAAGAGTCATAGAATGGATATAATTCAGGGTTGGGTAAGTTATTCGATAAGAAGAGGCACATACAATATTTTTCTTTAATATTTGAATGTTCAAGGCCCACAGAAAGTATTATTTTAAAATTGTAATAATTATAATATTAATAAAAATATACAATTATATATCATTCCTACTCAGAAAAGAATAATATATTTAATATTTTAGAAAACATTCTAAGAAATAGTTGAAAGACAGGAGTGGTTATAATTAAAAGTTAAGACTTAGGTACTGTACATTGCTCTAGCAATATATATATAAAAAATTAAATTTATAGATTAAACAGTTGCTAAATTGGTAGATGTATTAAGTGAAATTACAAGTCAGAATCTATAATTTAAATATACTTCTGGTGAAATAACATAGTGTTAGATATGAACATTTATATACAATTATAATGCATCAACTAGACCATAGGTGACCTGGCGCTCTAGGGGTAAGGTGTCAGACTTCTGTGCTGGGGGTCCGGGGTTCAATCCTCGGTCCCGGCACAGATTTATCTGATTACCAAACCCTTCCTTCACCTCTTACAAGACATCTTGTGAATGTGTGGAATGCCAGGCCTCCACCGTGGTTCGGATCCCACGTTAAACTGTAGGTCCTCCATTTCATCTCCCAATCACCCTACCATTACACATTAGCGTAAGTGCGCATAACCCGAACGGGTAGTAAGATGCGATGCTAGTAATAATAATAATAATAATAACTAGACCATAAACGAGTTGATGAAAAGTCAAAGACATAGGTTGACACGTCAAAAATATTAATACGAAAACTTTTAATATACAATATAATATGGGACAAAACAATGTTTTAGGTTCAAATAAGTTGTGAAATAAATTTTAAGGCTAACATTTGCCAAACAAATTTAATGAAGTAATTAAGCAATGTGGAATAATTTAAGTCTTATCTGTTTCCTTCTCCCAGTACTCCTTTTTGATACCCAGCACTCGAAAGATGCTGGATTAATTAATTTTGACATGTATCAGTACTAAGGTACCATAATCTAGGGTACTGCAAATGGAATTAAGGAAGCATGAAGATAAATTAAGACTAAAGAGCAAAAGAAGTCTTGTGAATTACCGCTAAACAGTTATAAATTAGTAAAGGGAAAGTTCTTTTATAACTTTAGTTAGCTGAGATTCAAACCCAGAACTCCCAGTCACCCGCAAACCAGACTAAACGAAATTGTCCTTTAGTGCCCGGTCCCAGCTTTGATGATTTTATTTCACATTATTTTTATGTAGTTCTCTTATGATTTCTCCAGCTAATTATGGTATATATTCTCTCAGCTAGCCATCTCATTATTATTAAAATGAAAAAAAAAGCATTCTATAATCGTAGTGTTTATAATATATCTCAATGTAGTTGTGATTTTTTTTAAAAATCTACAAATGGTAGTCAAATCACCGGCATTAGAATGCAAACTCATTTTCACTTAAAATATACACGCCAAATATGTTTCCATGGGAACCTCCCTGCATACTAATTTAGAACAAAATACGTATGGTGGTGGTGTTTTGTATTTGTAGACCACGTCTTACCCGGGACATGTTGTCAGTGTAGACTAAGTCTCTCAAAACCTTTTACTGAAAAATCAAGGGAAAATAATATCAAGGGTTTTAAGTGCGATTGTGAGCTTAAAAACAACTCCAAAGGCGATAAAACTGACATAAATGCTTCTTACATGAAGACATTATTTTTCTCTTTCACTTCTCTTATTGAGACTCATCATACTTGTGAAAAATTTAGTTAATTATAGCTGATGTAATTAATCCTTTAATATTTCTGCGCCTCTATCCCTACTTCAAGGGTATCAATAAACCTCGAGAATAAGCTAGTCTCAACTAGCCGCCACATTTAATTGGTATTTATATATGGGGTTAAAATAGTATTATATAGTGATGACTTGAACATAAAGGCTTATTAACAAACAGTTAAATCTTAAACAATAGTATACTAATTATTTTCAACATATAAATGTGATTTTAATAGTTTTATACACAACACATTTAGGATAGTTATTTAATTTAGTGTTTGTAAATGTCGAGTTTTAATTGCAATGTAGCTGGAGAAAGTCTTGTAGGTCATTTACAAAGAAACAGGCGAATTAGGGGTGGTTGGAACTTAAGAAAATATTTCTATGAAAACTATTTATGCATGAAATAACTTGGCCCTTTATTATTACTAGTTTTTCTGTCTTTCGAGATGTGCATTCCTTTTGTAAGTGAGCTTAGACCGCCAATGCGCTTTCCTTCAAGTCATCCAATATTTGAATCCTCTTTCCTTAGCATATTTTCCCCTCAACCTGACCTCCTATGATGTCGTGCAGAGGATAGTTCCTCCTTTGGAAGTGTGAGATCCAGTTTGCTTTGTACAGAAGAATCACATCCAAAATCGTTCTATTCTCACTCACTCTTCTGAGGACTTCTTAATTTGTCACCCTGTCTGTCCACCTGGACTTCTCAAGTCTTTCCCAGCACCACATTTAAAAACTCACCAATTATTTCCTTTCCATCTTTCTTAGAGTCCAATCTTCTGCTCTATTTAGCAAAATGTTCCAAACGAAGCACTTCGTCAGTTTCTTCCTCAGAACCAAACTCAATTTGCTGTTCAGCAGTAATCTCATTTGTTGAAAGTTTCTTTGGCCATGGCGACCCTAGACCTAATTTTTTTGTGTTGCAGCAGGCATCCTTTGTTAAAGACTTGCCAGGTACTTTAACAACTCAATATCTTCCAACTTCTGGTTTCCAATTTTGATATCTAGTGGCTCTTCATTTTTTTAAGTAACCATCACTTTTTACTTCTCAATGTTGATCTCCATGCAATATTTTCTCTCTGTCTCCACTAACTGGTCCATCATCTTTGGAGCTTACTGTGATGATGACACGTCACCCTATCTTGAAATATCCACGTCCCTTCAGGATTTACCTCACCAGCAACTCTTAATACAAGTTGAACAGACTGGATGACAAACAGCATCCCTGCCTCACTCCTCTTGCTATATCTTCACTGTTGGTCTCCCCGTCATTCAGCTTCACCCTCACTCAATTTCCCAATTACAGGTTTGCAATTAGCATTTTGTCCATCCAGATGATGCCGATCTTCTTGAGTATTTCCAGAAGTTTCTTCTATATAATTCTATCTAACGCCTTTTGCCAGTCGATGAAGCGAATGTAGACTCCTTCCTTTACTTCCAGCACTCAATATGAAATTATTTTTAGCATCTCGATGCCATCTCTGGTTCCTTTACCTTTTATAAATCTAAATTAGTCTTCTTCCATCACACTTCCTATTTTCTGTTCCAGTCCCCTATTGAGTATTATTGCCACAATCTTCCTCGCATGATAAGTTGGTCCTGTACACACTGCATTTATCGGCTTGTTTCTATTTAGGTCCACCATGATTACGTCTAGAAAGTCCTTGGGCTATTCTCCTGTTTTATAGATCTTATTTCTAAGTTTTTAGAGCTATTAATTCGTTGGTCCCCAGTTCCTTCAGGTTAGCTGGTTGTCGTCATCTCCAGCAGATTTACTTCTCGCATGTCCTTTATAGCTCTCTCCACTTCACTCTTTAAAATGATAGGTCCTTATACGAGAGCTAAAATAGTTAACAGGTTTTAATTACAAATTCTGAAGAAAATACGCTAAGCCAAGTCAACTATTCAATTAATTTATATATTTAAATAAAATATAATTAATATTACTTTTGCCATTTTATAGGCTATTTCATGTATAAATAATTCAATATATTACGAGTTAAACAATACAGTTAATATTTGTAAAAATGCTAGTATTTATACAAGGAATCTGAAGTAATGGCTGGTTTTCATGTTTGGGCACTAGAGCATTACCTTTTTACAAACTATTGTTAGTTACTTTTAGTTATGACTGTAAACATTGTTTTGTGTAAAGTATACGTCATAATTGTTTCAAGTTAATTTAGTTTCAGACTTCTGTGATGGGGGTCCAGGGTTCAATCTCCGGTCGTAGAACAGATTTATCCGATTTCAAAAATCCTTCCTTCCGCTCTGACAAGACGTGTATTAATCACAGCTTGTGAATGTGTGGAATGCCAGGCCTCCACTGTGGTTCGGATTCCACGTTAAACTGTAGGTCCACAATTTCATCTCACAATCACCTTACCATTACACATTAGCGTGCGTACAATCCGATCGGGTGGTAAGACGCGGTGCTAATAATTATAATTTAGTTTCAAAATGGTTTTAAAATTGAAGGAGATTAACTGATATATTTTTCGTTGAGTGTGTCATAGATTATGTGATATTGTAAAAACAAGATTTAGGGATTGACATAAAATTTCTTAAACCAAGGGTTACATATAATACATGAGAAGATAATTAATTATAAAGTAAGAATGAGCAGGCATTTGTGTATAGAGAGATTGGGAAACCATCAAGGAAGTTGCCTACCTGTGACGTCACTGCAAGTCAAGATAGGATTTCCTTTGTTAATGTATTTGCGTTCTATTCGAGGAGTTTAAATATATAAAAAACAACCAAATAAAAACCATATAGTATTAAATACATCTAAAATAGTCTTAGACAGTCAAAAAATTCTTGTTTTTTAGCCCGAATTTTTTTTCAACACTTTTTTAAATCGTCTACAACCTATGCTATTAGGTTTATTATTTATTTACGAAAACTACCTGTAGGAATCATTCTGTCAGGATGTAGATTAAAAAAACCTCTTTAAGCATATTTCTATCTAGAGTTGGAAACAAGGAAAAGGTAATTTCGAAATGCATGTAAATTCTTTGCAATCACAAATAATAAGTTGAGTGTGTATACTCGTCAACGCAACAGGATATCAGCAGATAAACAAGAGGCCCCACAGGGTGAACTACTCATCATCTTTCCTCTCTTTATATTTCGCTCATTGCTGGCTAAATGTGATATTGTTTATAGCACTAAAGTGCTTTAAATTAAGATGCAACCCACTTCATTAAATAGCTTCGAATTCACCAAGTAGGCAGCATCGTTAAAGTAAAAACCCTTTCAGTACGTTGAGCTGTGTTTTTAGTCCCGACCTCCACGTCACCAAATAGCTAGACCAGAGTCAACTACTGATGCCTTAGTGTGCCCACCGACGCGGATATAGTCTTGTTGATTTAAATAGATTACATTTGGTCAATCGAAACTTTACCCTAACTCAGGAGGGGGTTGATGTACGCAGATTTGTATTATCTTTCTCTCTCTATGGCAGTGTGGGTTTGGATGGCAAATAGAATGTCTCACGACGGCGCGTAGAATCAGTTGTCTATATATTCTTTTCTTAGATGATGATAAGACGATATGGTATTTTTCTTATAGCACTGCGTTTCAATACCAATTCGGGTTAACCCGCTAAGAGATAGTATTATATTAGCCATTTTTGGGAGTAATTTATACTTTTTGACGAGTTTCACGATCCCCACTTTCATTATATACTAACATTGTTCTACATAAAATTTTAACTATAAAGAGACCCGTAAAGGTGGTCGCATGGCCTAAAGAGTCACTCTCGTGTTTTACCGGATTGCAGTTGTCAGGGAGATGAGGGATAGAATACCAATCGGGTATACTGAGAGTGGTTTTTTTTCCTAAATGGTTTCACACCTTCCTTTCACGTAAGTGCGGGTATATTTCCTCTTAATTTTACTTCTTCATCCCTATTTCATTAACGTAAATAATATCTGTGTTGCTTGCTACACTCCAATAGTGAGACCATTCATATAATGAATCGGGAAAATTTCTGCTCATTCCTTGAACTGGCTTCTTCGCGTTAGCATTTCACGAACAGGGCAAAAACTCTTCTATTTCATGAATTGGGTAACGATTGGAGCTGCCCAGTTAATGAAATAGCCAGTTCATGAACTGGGCAGTACAAGCGGTGCACAATTCATGAACTGGCTACTTTTTGCCCATTTCGTTAAATGGTCAGGAGGAGAGGCTAGTTATCAGAATGGGCCGAAACTTACCCGAATTCATAAACTAGGCAAATTCCCGAATGGGGTGTAACATATGCATATAGCCATAATTGGTACTAAGACCAAAATATATATATATAAATACACTCTCATTGGTGACTAGATGAACTATATGTTTAACTCATCTAGTCTGGTTTGCCATTGACCGGGAACAATAAATTAAAATTTTGGCTTGGCGAAATGATGGGGAATTTTCTTAAATGGTTTCTCACGATCCCTACACGCACGTTCTGGTATTTTTCTTATAAATATTCCTTCAAGGCCGTAGTCCGGGGGAGGGGTTCAGGGGGTTTCAACCCCCCCCCCTCCCGAAATTTTATGAACAAAATATCAATGGCTTTACTTATGGTTCAAACAATACCAAAATTAAGGTACAAGTACAAATTAGGGGGCACTTCAGAAATTTTCTAGGAGTTTTAATATTCATCATTTGTCCTAGCCTCCGGCAATAAGAGGGGCTATGTTGTCTTAAAAACACTTCAGATAGCTTCTAGAACGGTTTATCATTTATCTAGCCACCGTCAATTGGGGGATGAGCCCTTGAAATTATTGGCTGGCTACGGCCTTGCATTCCTTGTCTATTCCTACCTTATTAGTGTATATAATATAAGTTAATATAACTATAACGGGTAATAAGAGGCATTCACACACCCTCACAAAATAGGAGCTGAATTTTAATTATGTCATATTTTATTTTTCCATCACAGACAATGTTCATGTGTATATAAATAAAGTTTATGATCTGGTTATATAAATATATATTTTAGAGGTAATTTATTTGGTATATTTTGTCATTTTTTATTTTAACGTAATGTTTCACGCTTTTAATTTATTTTTAATATATTTATAGGCATTTATGTCTAATAGTATCGATGTTTTTAAATTCATGAATACTCAAACACAAGATTTGTCCCCACACAGTTTACAATTCGACTAGCTAATATAGGATTCAAATGAACTTTGTAGGTATCTTACTTTGTGGCAGGAAAATTCACATTATTGGTAAAGCACTGCAAACAATTTGGAAATATTTATCCAGGAGTGGGCAGCTATTGCTTCTGCTCATATATAGAAAAACGTAAGAATTTATTTTAATATGCATTTTCATTTCATACAGATCTATTTTAGTTTAGTTTTGTAAAGAATTTAAAAAAATATTTATGTGTATTCTATAAGAGCTTTTGATTACATTTTTAATATGTTGAAGTATTTATTTTTTTTAGCATTTTCAATGCTATTATCTGGGTTTTTTAATAACTCGAGTAACCCATAAACTGCCCTGTGTTCGACTTGAACCTATCTCGTGGAAATGTTACTGCACTAATAATAGTTTGAAATTAAAATGTAATACCATGATGTATCGATTAAGAGATAACGCAAGGGCTTCATGCGTCCCAGGCAAGACTTAAAATGTTCGCCTCAGTTGTGTTCTGTATAATATAGATAGATTGCACCTTTTTGGTGACGTAAGGTAATTATAATAAAAGGGTACCAAAATACCAGGGAAAAAAGGGTGAGATGGTAAAAAAATAAATATATAAATTTAAAAATAAGTAGTGACCTCCTACCCTTAATCAATGTATACACGCATATTTTCCGTCTTTACATTCCTTTTCACTCAATATTTCCAAAGCTTTTCAGTAAATATCAAAGTGATTCACCTAAAAAGAGACCCCGAGTATCATAAAATCATAAAAGTGATTGTTTTTTTAAAGTTTTTAAAATATATTTTAAATACTTTAAAAATATTTAGACATTATTTCTTTAGTTAAAAATAAATATTTATATATATAAATTTTTTTTTAAACATTAACATAATCACATTTTGTTGGAATGAAGTTGATTTCAATTTTAGGCTTCAGTGCCAACTAATTGACAGCCCCCCGCTTCGGTGGCCGCAGAATCTAGGGCACTACTCTCACAGTATACTAGACTGCTGAAGACTGGGAGATTGGGGTTTGATTTTGATGGGTGCGCTGAGCGTGGTTTTCCTTAAATGGTTTTCCACTCTACCTCTATGCAAATGTGGGTACAATCTCTAAACTCAACCTTGCTTAACTATAACACATTTTTGGTGTATTTAGTACATAGGTGTAGAACCCGAACGGGTAGTAAGACACGGTACAAAAAAAAATTAACAGCCACTTGAGAACCCATCTCATGGTCAATAAATCGTAAAAATATAAACTCTATAGCCTGAACCAGAAAATGTTTTGAAGTATGGTTTTAATGCAGTTTTCATCTGGCAGCGACCAATTTAAGATCAGTATTATAGTTTTTTAATTAAAAAAATGTAACATATTCAAAACATAGTAAAACGGATTTTCTGGTCTCACCACTACTGTTTTTTTAAGTGTGATACAAAGAACTGCACCCCAATGCGAGGCCTGGTTCAAGCTCTATCACCTACCTCCCCCCACCCCCAGCTAGATGCTAGCCATGGGGTGAGACGGGTTCCTAAACTATCTTGATTATCGGAAAAGTGTGAGGGAAGTGAATATTAAATAAACTAACCCAACAGCAGTTTAGAGAACTATAAACATTTTTTAAGTTTCCGGGGACAACTGCTCTAAAATCACTGATGAAAGCCAGAGAAGATAGTGTCCATTTAAATGGAACATAATACACCCTAGCTAGGGCCTCATCAGATTTACCAGACAAAGTATGCCTCAAATTTACAGATAGATTCCAGATGAATTATCAGATTGCGTCAAGCCTGGGTACACATTTATTATTCTCAAAATGGCCAGCCTCTTGGTCTAGTGGTCAGAGCTTAGGCTACTGTTTTAGAGGTCCCGGCTTCTCATCCCGGTTGTACCATAGGTATTTTACACAAAGGGGAACTGTTCCTATGGTCACCCTGGTCTAGTTAATTAGGTTTAAGTTATGTTTAAGATGTCCACTGTCTTCATAATAACTATCGTAATGTCATATATTTGTAGGTAGGACGATAAGACAACCTCCAAGGAATACCCTGGGCAACGTTATGTTCCCACAGAAGGCTAAAAGTCATCATACACGACGACCAAGGTGAATACTGTATCTCTCACGGTAAAATATGCCATACGCTTCTCTAAATAGTTTATTCTAGCTTAAACTAGTTATCTTAATAGTGGGACTACCAATATAGTGGCCCACCCTAATTTATAGATTGATTTTTTTTAAATTTGTTATTATCAAAATTAAGTGAAATGGTTTAGTTATTCCTGCTTGGAATAATGATGGATCTTTAATAATGCCCCAGAATTGTTTTTACAAAATATATACCTCAGGTGTTCTAATGACTGTCTGTTTGTTTAAGGTTTGTATGAACTCCATAAACTAGATCAAACGACGTTATGGGCTGGAAGGATAGCAGCCATACATCATGCTCGAACACATCTGATATTGCCATGGTGACTTTTTTTTTTTTTTAAAAAAAAAGCAAGACAAATATATTAAACTTCCTAGACATATTTTTACTAAAAAAATGGAGAAATGTCGTAAATAAAGGACAATTTATATAAAGGAAAAAAACAGTCGAAACAAAAACTATTTATTAAATATTTCCTTTATTTGCTTATTCAAGTTAAAACTGAGTGATATCAAGTCCTACAACACCAATACCTCCCATGGTCACTGTCAAGAAACAAATATTAAGAACTGTTAGTACATACACAAAAATCAATCTAAATTTTAATTTTTTTTTAGACTTTTATCATTGATTATAAATTAGTTTTGGATGTTGGTTGCTAATCACTTCAAGCCAATGCTTCAGTACAAGAGTTCTAATAATACTTGACATTAAAAGATAAACAGCTCAAGAAACAAATAATATGCAGAATCAAGAAACACCTTTGAGAAACGTATACCGTATGTAACAAATAAATGGTACGGAGCTCCACAAGGACTTTTTTGCTTTATTGTTTAAAAATGGAGATATTTACTAAAAATTCGTAATATAATATTCATTAGTGCACCCGAGAACAAATTGCGCTATAAAATATACATACGTAAAACTTTTTTGACTCACTGCTTTAAATTTTAATAATTCTATTTTTAAAAACTAAAATTTTGACTTCTGGTTAGAATTTTTTGCATTTTATTAGGGGATGCACATCTTATGGTTATCACATTGCTACTAAATATAGGTAATTATTGACTATTGAGTCTAAAATAAGAGAGATAAATCATTGATGTAACAGGGGCGAATCCAGGATGGGGGTATGAGGGGCGCGCGCCCCCCTTCAAGAAATTAAATCAATGTTAAAGTCACTACTAGTTTTATGGTCACGTAATACCATCACACTAACCAGATGTCATTTTTTAAATTGTTATTGGTAATATTATATGATTTTCTTGAAATTATCACCCCGTGATTGTGCGGCAATTAAGAATACACGCGTCTGCGATGGGTGCCTATTAAAATGTTCCCGGCCTGCGATGGGCGCCGATTAAAACGATATGACTTAATATTGGTATTTATTGCCCCGTGATTGAGCGCCAATTAAAATTATTTTCTTGGTATTTGATGAGATAATTTGTATTTTTATCCCCGTGATCAAGCGCCAATTATAATGATATTGGGTATTTGATTAGATAATTAGTATTTATAGTCTCTTGATAGAGTGCCAATTATAGTGATATTTCTTATATTTATGAAATAAGTAAGACCTTTAAATTTTCACACGATTTATTTAGATCATGGATCTGATTTATTACAACGTTTTGTATATTTATGCTACCGGCACTGATTTTGTATTACTGCTATATTACCGAGTTCTGTTTATTACGAAGTTCTTGTGTATTTCTGTCCACTGTTATATATTTTATCGGCACTGATTTATTACAACGTTCTGTAGATTTTTGTCACTAGCACTGTTACTGTTAATTACTTTGGATTACTGCTATATTACCGAGTTATGTTTTATTAGAAAGTTCTTGTGCATTGCTGTCTACTGTAATGGATTCATACGCACAAGCAGCTTATATATGACCTACTCTTGCCTCTTGGACTCTTTGTCACCAGTGTCAAAATCAACTAATAGAGAGAGTTCTGGCGACTGGTGTTGTGAAGGCTAGCTTCCGATTGGGTAGAGGGAGCTAGCGTCACTTGCTTTTTTGGTAAACACTATGGAGTTGACCTTTGAAAGAAAAAATATAAGTTTCGTGGTGCAAGACTTTGACATTACTTCTAAAAGCACGCGATTTTCCATGGTTTAAGTATTAAAAGTAAATTTTACATACATTATTTTTAAGAAAAATACACTTCATCCATGACTTTTTGAATATATTAGGGGGTCCAAAATAGTATCATTACAATTATTAAATGATTAATATAAGGTAATTATTATAAATACTTAAGACAATCACATTAAGTATTAAAGTGGTGAAAATAGGCATTAATGAAATTACCCAAATGTAAGTTTCGCGCCTCTCACCTTGATGCACAAACCTTGTTTAGGTTTAAATTTAGTTTATCATCATTTTTATTATTACTATTTCAATTATAATGATAAATAAAGATCTTTAGAAAAAAATATTTTTAAATAACGTGCTTTAAACAAAATCTTTGAATAATACCACAAACATAACGTGCTAGTATGGCTTAGTGGTAAAATTTAGGCGTTACACTGAAAAATTACTTAAAGATTTACTCTCAAATTTTGAAGTATATTTATGTCAAAATTTCTTGAGGTGCCTCCCACTGTCCCTCCCCGACCCGATCCCGATGGGAGCACCCACGTCCCTCCCCCTCCGCCCCCCCCCCTTCACAAAAATCCTGGATTCACCCCTGTGTTGTACAAACATTTCCCCTGTGAGGTTAAAGGAAAAACATCAACTTCTTGAAAGATTTACTTATTTGCTTACTCCATGGCGTTAGAGAATTATTTAGTTTAAACTTTGTAAAATCTCTTCAAAACCTGAGCTCACAAAATTGTATTAATATAATGGCCAATATCTCCGAAACTATTGGTTTTATAAAAAATATATTTCAAAAAATATATTTCAAATAATATTTTTAATTTTTAATAGTACTAAAATTGTACAATGATAAGTTATTTCGTATATCAATTAGTTGCGGAGGTATAGAAATGTTTGTTTCTTAAACGCCTAAAGTAATGTTTATGGGAAAATTAAAAAAGTCATTTTGTTTATAATCTTAATCAACACCTATATGTGAATTTTAATCAAAATTGTTATAGCCGATTTTGACAACATGGAATTTTTCTCTTTTCACCCTTTAGTAAATTGCTCTTAATTTTAGAGTTAGACAGACACACAGACATATGGCGTTGCAAATAACCCTTTTTAGGGTTTGGGGGGTCATGAAAGGTTGACAACCATCAACATCTCGGGTTAGATTTTTTTGACGGTCATAATAGTTTACCTTAAAAGTGTGGGAAAAGTTTTTTTTAAATTACATATATATATGCGTATAGCTTGAAAACTATTGGTTTAAAAAAAATATATTTCAAGTAAAAGAGGTTTATTATAAATAGCTCTACATGTATGCAATGATAAGTAATTTCAAATCTCAAAGTCTTACGGAGATAAAATTAAAAGTTAGAATTTAAGCATCAGACTGGAACCCTTAAAGTCATTTTGACGAAAGTTTGAGGGTAGCTATTTGGTTTTGATACTGATCAAAGCTTATAAATGAAATTTAATCAAAATCGTTAAAGCCAATTTTGATAAAATTGATTTTTTTCTTTTTTTGCCCTTAAGGAAACTAGCCTTAATTTTAGAGTTGGATATCCAATTCCAAAAATTCCTTAGGGTAACCCTATGAAAACCCTAAATAGCAAGTTTTAGCCCAATCTATAAAATAGTTTAGGCTTTAGCCCGAAGTACAGACTGACAGATGGACAGACAGGCAGACAGCATTGCGAAAATAATTTTTTAGTGTTCGGTGGTCATGAGACGTCGACATCCATCAAAATTTTGAGTTAAATTTTGTCGACAATCACAATAAGGTAGCGTAGGTAAGATAAGGTAGCGAGAAAGTAAAAATATTGATATTGGGTCCCCGTGGGTCAACACTTCATATTGAAATGTTGACTTATGGTTTAAAATTTTCGACATTTTACTAGGGTTTACACAACTTATGGTTATTGCATTGCTATTAAATTCCTCATTTATAAATTTTGACCCACAAAATAGGTTAATATTGACTATTAAATCTAAAATGACAAAGATAGATCATTGCTGTACAAACATTTCCCCTAAGAGGTTGAAAGAAGAATATTATACACTTTTTTTGAGAGACTTACTTATTTCTTACTCTATGGAATTATACAATTATTGCGTTAAAAAGGTGTGGCAGAAGGGAGCGTGGGTAATTTTACAGTTTTTATAGCATTAAACTATTTTGGCCTAAATAAATCAAATATTTCTCCAGTAGCAACATAGAGTTTAGTTTCCTGCACATGCTAATAGTAACAGATCTTGAATATCTTTCAAGGGAGTCCTGGAATTTTGTCAAAACAATTTAAATAAAGAGAAAAAGTTTTGACAAAATTCCAGGACACCCTTGAAAAATATTCAACCTATATTGATATTAGCATGCGCAGAAAATTAAACTTTAGGTTGCTACTGAAGAAATATTTGATTTATTTTGGCCACAAAATGTCTATTCTATAAAAATTGTGAAAATAATTATGCTCCCTTCGGCCGCATCTTAAGTAGTATCTCTTAACAACTTAAGCTCACAAAATTAAATTAATATATTTACCAATATCTCAGAAACTGTTAGTTTTATAAAATATATTTAATATAAAAGTTTGTTATTTTTAATAGTACTACAATTTTGCTATGATAAGTTATTTAGTATCTCAAATAGTTTCGGAGATAAGGTACTTTACAGATGTAAAAATTTCCCTAAAAGCCATTTTCACGAGAAAATGAAAATATACAGCTTGTTTATAATCTTAACAAACGCCTAGATACGAATTTTAATCAATATCATTAGAGCCGGTTTTGAGAACATGAAATTTTATTCTTTTTGCCCTTCACTAAGCTACCCTAAATTTTAGGGTTAGATATCCAAGTCGAAAAACTTCTCGGGGCAGCCCTATGCAAACCCTAGATACCAAGTTTTAGCCCAATCGGTAAAATAGTTTAGGCTCTAGTCAGAGGTACAGACAGACAGACGCAATTTATAAAACCACTTTTTCAGATTCTGGGGGTCATGAAATGTCGAGATTCGTCAAAATCTCGAGTTTAATTTTTTTGACGATCACAATAATTTCTCTACCTGCAAGATAGTGAAAAAGTAAAACGTAGGTAGATACTGATTTTGATCTGAAAGTCCGTCCTGAATCGTCATTTTCCCTACCAGAATCCTACTTTTGGCAAATATAATTATTAAATTCAGTTTAAAAATAAATAAATTCAAATGTGAATTTCCTTGCACTTGCGTTGTTCACTTCGAAATTATTTTTTCTCTGACTTCAACAATAAGTACTTTTGTAATTACTTGATTTAAAACCAATTCATATGTGTGTACTACCGCCTGTTTTGTAGTACAACAGGACATCACAACTAAAAAAACGTTTCGGTCCTTCAATAAACATAACGTTCACCCAAGCTATTGCCCATATAGAAGACTAAATATAGCCAAAATAAGTTTTCATATATCATTGACATCTTGCTAATTATATATAATTATAGATAGCTATAGGACCTACTACAAGTTGTATTAATAGTATTGCAGGCCTTAATTATTTTTAACACCACGTCTAACTACCCCTTCAGCTTATACGCTAATGTAATAATTACGCTATTGGTTTTAGGGATTAGTATAGTTATTTAGAGGAAGTATACCCCATTTGTGTGGAGGGATAGTGGAAAAACACCCTCAGTACACCCGACCGAGATTAATACTATATAAAATACTATAAACAAAGTATGTATTATACCCTTATTTTAGAAAGTGGGACCAAGTGACGCTCCATTACGTCCTTCACTAAAACTCACGTGTCCTGCTAAAGTTAACATGAAATATATTATGTTTCAATATTTTGGTCACTCATTATCAACCTATTTTATGGGCCTAACTAGACATATGTGGACTTTAAAATAAATGTGTTGACTTGAAGCTTTGCAACCGCCATTAAAATTACATCGATTTTGACTTAAAAGTCCTCCGACCTCCCCCACCCTTCACCCCCACCAACAGACGCATCACTGAAACCACTTGCGCTATGGAGCCTATATTATACGTAAGGTACCCGTTAAGACCTTATCCGAAAAAGTTCCCCCAAAACACCTCCACACCCCTCCCAGCATAAACGCATCTCCGGAACCGCTGGGGCTATGGGGCTCATCTTGAGTTGGGGGCCACTCCTTGAAACCTTACCCGAAAAAGGTCCCCCCTCCCTCCCTTCCCAAATGCATCTCCGGACTGCCTAGGGATTGGGGACCATCTTCGGTTGGTGGTTATCTCTCATCAAATTAATATAATTTTCGTTTACGTCTATGTGTTCCTTTAAGAAAACTGTAGTTTAGACAAAGTCTTTATGGATGAAAATAATATTTTTTCTACTTTTACTTAAGCATTGCAAATGCGATATTTTAGTTCATATGAATCTATTTTTTTCACCCAAAATGTTTCAAACAAAACGGATGGAACGAGAAGGTAAAGTAATAATCGACAAAGAAATGTAAACGATTGTATGGGAAAACAATACTATTCTCAAAGGAGCGATTTAGAGTGGCCCTTGCCTTTTGAGTAAAATTCGTTAGAAAAACCCCTTTGTACATTGATGCAAGTCTTATAAATGGTTAAGTGTTTTAACGTCTCCTCCTATTTTTCCTTGTCCCACGGAATATTGACTAATTTACCACGTATAGTTAAAGACACAAAAAATACTAAAAAAAATAATTATTACTTTGAAATGTTATGTAAAATTGTTGGAACTGAATGAATAAAATAAAAACTAAACCAATTTTGAAGGGTTTTTAAACAAGAAAATATCTTAAATGAACTTAAATAGTTACTTTATCATGTTCTGACACTTTGTGGCCGCCCATGTTAGGTAATTCTGAGTGTATAGTCAAATCATCAAGGTATCTCTAATTACACGTGTAATTAATCTACATTGAAGGTCATACGCCATAGGAAACTCAAGCTCATGTGTGTCAAAGTAGGAAAGTGCGTATAAATATGATTTGAGGTCAGTG
>CABEEJ010007672.1:0-10075 GCA_901482245.1 Timema douglasi | reverse complement strand
TAATGGATTAGGAATTGGGAAGGTTGAATTAGAGGAAGTCAACCCTATCTGCGGGGAGGAAGAGTGGAAAGCCATTTAGGAAAAACCACCCCAGTTCACCCGACCGAGATTCGAACCTCGATCTCCCCGTCCTCAGCAGTCGAGCTCAACACGACTAGCGCGTTAGACAACTACGCCACCGAGGTGGGTGTTTGAGGTATTTAATATTCACCTTCTGAACAGACTGATTAGATCAGCACATGAACATTTCTATGAGCGAGAGTGAAAGGGCATATAAATTTTCCCGGGAGAGGTATTTTCCCTTACCTTCCAGGATTATTTTACATGCCATAATCTACATGGGATCGATGGCTTTACTTCCCCTCAAAAGGAAGTTGTGCTATGGATTTCTATCGCCGTCAACCCCGGCAGGGATTGAGCCTAGGAACATCGGGTCCTGAGTTGAGCACCTTACCCCAAGACTACCGAGGTCGACAATTGGGTTTAATTTTTTAAAAAAAGCTCCATCTGTGGGATCCACGTATTTGCACTAATAGGGTAGGGATGAAAAAGTAGAATTAGAAAAAACTGTACCCTTTTCTGCGTGGAGGAAAAATAGAGCACCATTTAGGGAAAAAAAACACCTTCCTTGTAGCCCACTAGAATTTGAACTCACACCTCCCCGGATTGGCAAATCAGTAAATTGTAAACCGGTCCCGTGGTATAGTGGTTAATGCACCTAATATCGAGCTTAGGAGTCCTGAGTTCAATTCCCGGCTGATAACATGGGTATATTATTTTTCCCGAAAGAGGTATTATCCCAATGGTCACCAGGGTTTTTAAGTTAGGTTTAAGATCACTTCTGGCACCACACCTTCATAATCACTATCATTACATCATCTCATTGAGGGTATGACGTGTAGACAACCTCCAAGGTGTACCCTGGGCAACGTTCTGTGCCACCAGAGCGGCTATAAGTCTACCCTCACAGGTTACGTAATTATATACTATGTATCTCTCCTGGTCAAAGATGCCATACGCTATAAGAATATAGGCCTATATTTAAATATTTTAAAGCTTACACCACGCGATCACTGATGTGGTTATTACTTACTTACTCTATGGGATTAGTAACTCAAAAGTTCATTGCCACACATAAAATAGTACACCACCTATTCCTATCTTGAGCTAGTTATATCCAGTCCACCTCATTACACCCTATCTCTATCTTGAGCAAGTTATATCCCGTCCACCTCCTTACACCTTATCTCCATCTTGAGTTAATTCAATTCAGTGCACCTATCCATATCTTAAGCTAGTTTTATCCAGTCCACCTCATTACACCTTATCTCCATCTTGAGCTAATTAAATCCAGTGCACCTATCCATATCTTAAGCTAGTTTTATCAAGTCCACCTCATTACACCCTATAGCTTTCAGATCAATTCTAAAGATATCCTCTCATTTGCGTCAATGTCTTACCATTGAGTTTGCCAGTCATTACCACGAACACGTTTGTTCTTATATTCAAGTTACATCTTCTGCCATCCATAGCTTGCGTGTTTTGACCAGATTAACAATAATTTGTGATTAGTATAGGATATATAACTCATTTTTATACAACCTTCTTCACTACCCAGTATCTTCATCTCTTTTTGGAACAAATACATAACAACATTGTTTTCGACCCCCCTAAATTCATTTTCGTCATGTAAGGTAAGAAACCATGTTTCACGAACATAACAACTGATAAAACTATTATTTGGTTTATTCATAGTTTTACATTCCTTGGCAGCAGGAGAGATTTTAACACCTTACTAATCGAGTAAACCAACCATCCTAACTTTCACTCTAATCTCGTTATTGATGCGGCTATTAGATAAAGATAAAAACGTCTGCCACGTTAAAAGTCAGTCCACAAATTAAGAGCCAATCTCACAACCAATTAACTGGGGTATTAAAGAGTATATTATTGGGCACGAGCCATAAATAACACGTAAGTGCGATTTTTAAAATAGTTCACTTGACAGCATAAAGTGGAAAAAGTGTAATAGGGTTATTATTTTAAGATAATTGTTTTTAAACTTAGTTAAATTATTATTTTATTACATATGGCAAAATAGTTTTACTGCTCTCAATTCCACTGTAGTTTCACTAAGAAAGGGTGGAGTTAAGACCAGTGAAATCATTTTACAATTTTTTTTAAGCCAAATTTAGATACAATTATTTTAACATTGAAAAAAACTCTTTCACTAATTCACTTATCCCAATTGTGCTGTTTTCAATTGAAAAATACAGAAAACTCAATGCGATATGGTTTATGGTTTGAGCGCAATCTTGTACCTAATATCTCGATTAAATGGTCATGAGTTGGTCTCTTAAGAGCCCATCTAACACCTAAGTTAGGAATTACAGACCTGATTTGGTAATAGAATGATCTAAAATGCCACTCTTGCAATACATTGACTAATTACCGATGATGGGGAGATTGGGTTTCAAATGCCAGTCATGAGGATTATTTTTTCCTAAATGGTTTTCCACTATTTACCTCTATGCATATGCGGGTACACCTTCTATAAATTCAGCCTTATTCATCGTTAACACATTAGCGTAATTAGTAGGCTACATTATTCGTAAGGCTCTAACAGGTAACAGGATGGGGTGATAAGTAATAGAGCTCAAACCAGTCATCGCATCTTGGTGAAGATTTCTGTATTATACTTTAAAACCGTTAAATTGTGACCAGTGAGACCGTTTTACTATATATATGTATATATATTTTTTTTAAGCACAACAAAATTGAAAAACTATTATTTGAAAATGAAAAAAATACAACTATTAATCTGATCGCAATTTTGTTGTTGTCAAATTAAGAATGTAGAAAACCACGCTTTGATACGTTTTATGGTTCGAGCGTAGTCATGTATATATTTTCCCGGTTAATCGGATTTTTCATGAGCTTTTTAAGTCAGCCTCTTCAACAAATCAACCACGGTGACCCGTAAAAACCTATATCAATCTATTATTCCAAGTTAGGAGGCTAACTCAATCTAGGCCTCTAAAATAGTGTGTATAGTAAGGAGGAGTACGCGTAGTGTTTAATAATTGTACTCTTGGCCCACGACCTCAATTCAGGACTGAACAATAAGACGAGAGCCTGTCAACATAATTCAGTTGGTAGAGTGGCCGATTACTAAATGAGGGACAAGAGTTTGGTTCACGATTCACTTAAGAATTCAAGCCCATACCTAACATTATTTTTCTTCCGTTTATAATTACCGGTCCAGGCTATGCGCATTCTAATTACTTTAAATTCTACCTTATTAATCCCTACCAATTAAAGTCAATGTTACCTCATTTTCGTGGAGGAAGATTGGGAAACCATTTAGGAAGACGCACACTCACTACACACAGCAAGGTTTCAAACCCCGATTTCCACAGCACTGTTAAACCAACTAGACGAGCTTGACATTAAGTCAGAGTGCCTACTTATGAGGGCCAGAAATTAACACGAGAGGGGGTTCTCCCAAAAGTGAAATGTGACTATTTTTATAAAACACTAAATCAATATTGATATAATTATATAATTCAAAATAATGTTTAACATATTCATATATTTTGTAGGTACCATGAATTTTGTAAGACTCAAGTTTTTTTTTTTTTTAGCGTATGACACACACAGGGTTTGTCGATTGGTCTTCTAGTGGCAGTGGTGGATATGCAACCATCTTCTGAGGTTGGGGAGCCCTGAAGGTGTGCTTACTTCACCCCAATGAGAGGGTGATAAATATGGGGTTCCAGTAGAAGTCTTAAACCTAGCTTGAGACTCAACAACTAGACCATGGCAAACATAGGAACAACTCTCTTTCGGGGAAAAAAAACCCAAGATACCGCCGGGAATAGAACTCGGGATCTCAAGTTTAGTAGCAAGGAACTAGACCAAGAATCTGGTCTCTAGGAAGTTACAAGTCTACGATTAGAGGATGAATACACAAATAAATGTTTAATAATAATTTTATTTAAGGGTGGTATGAAGAGTTTTTAACTCTCCAAACATTCTTCTTTGAAACGCCGCTGTCAGAATTCGAAGCGATCACACCAATAACTATTTCTGAAATATTTTATTGATCATACAATTTCTTTAATTTTAAAAATAAACTAATTTTCATCAGACCCGCTTCGATGGTCACATGATCTAAGGTGCTACTTTCGCAGTAGACTAGACTGTCGTTGACGGGGAGATAAATGTTTGTATCTTGGTCGAGTGTACTGAGGGTTTGTTTTTCCAACATGGTTTTTCACTCTCCCTCTACGCAAATGCAGGTAAAATTACTCTAAATATAACCTTCCCAATTCCTAAAACTATTAGCGTAGGTAGTACATAAGCATTCAACCCAAACGTATAGCAGGACACGATGCTTAAAATATATACATATACCATTAGTACTAATAGAGCCACGTTTTATTCGAATAAAGTTGTAGAAATATTTTCATAAATCAATAGCTTTATTTTTATTAACACCTTTAAGCGTATATCCCGAACGGGTGGTAAGATGCGATGCTAAGTATTAGTATTATTATGAACACAATTATCTTATCAGACAGTTTCCATTTTAAGTATTACAATAATATTTACATCTCCAAACATGCTCCTACAACAGGTTGTACACTTATTTTGTACGTTAGCCTTAGAAATTAAAAAAATATGACATAAGATAGTGATATTCGTCATGGAAACAAATTAATATATTTTTTATTAACCTGATGCATGACGCTAATGATGACGTATGTGCAATGCAACACTTGGCAGGGACCCAATAATTTACAGTTATGTTTGTGAACATGCCATTTGATCTGTAGCTTGAAACGTCAATCATTATATTGAGGTAGCTTAATTTAAATCTAGAATGTGTCAATGTGTGTATTAATGTGTTATGCTTATTAAATATTAAGTCTATAGGGCTTAGGTAGCTTTTCCACCTTGAATTACTGCCCGTTTGGTTTATACGTATAATTTTAGATGTTAGCATGATTGTGATATACTTTTATTGTGTATTCATTAATATGGTTTATAACAGTGAATTATTATTAACATTTTAAATCATCTGCATCTAGTGGTAATCTAATGACCTTAACTGTAATTTGTCGACCTTGGTGGTCTTGGGGTAAAGTCCTCACTTAAGGACACGATGATCGCGGGTTCAAACCCAGGCAAGAAAACCAGATTTTACTTGAACGAAAAAATATGTAACTCAACTTCCTTCGTAGGGAAAATAAATAATAATAATAATATTTAGCACCGCGTCTTACTACCCTTCGGGTTATACGCTTTAAGTACTAATTACTTCTAATGGATTAGGAATTGGGAAGGTTGAATTAGAGGAAGTAAACCCGCATTTGCGTGGAGGTAGAGTGGAAAACCATTTAGGAAACACCACCCCCAGTTCACCCGACCGAGATTTGAACCTCGATCTCCCCGTCCTCAGCATTCGAGATCAACACGACAAGCGCGTTAGCCAACTACGCCACCGAGGTTGGTCGGAAAATAAAACCCTCGATTGAGGCGTATATATATATAAAAGATAATGATAGTATGAATATGATTTTGGAAGTATTGAAAGAAAAGTATAAATAACAGTAAGTATCGGTATCAAAATTCTAATCTGGAAAAATAATTTTTTTCTTATATAGTAATAATAATTTCAACTTTTGCCTTAGAGTTGTATTTTCATTTTTATTTAAACACTGAAAATTAGCATGGTTTTTAATACTTTAAAATAAATTTTACAATATGATATTTTACTATCCAACTTTTAAAAATTTCCATAATTTACTTCTGGGAAGTTCCAATTTTTAACTACATTCATCGTTTTTTACACTATCAAGATAGATTATTTATTAACTATTGACAAGCAATAGAAGAATGGGACGCCCTCCCCGGCTTTTTTTGCTTAAACAACTGGATATGTGAGACGGAAAATTTTCAATTATTATTTCTGTAAAATAATTTCAAATGATTAAATGGATAATAATAATAATAATAATAACCGTAATAATTATTGGTAGTAGTAGTAGTAGTAGTAGTAGTAGTAGTAGTAATAGTAGTAGTAGTAAAACACCTGCTTCGGTGGCCGCATGGTAGAACGCGCTACTCTGTCAATTGACTAGACTGCCAATGACAGGGATATCGGGGTTCTATTTCGGTCGGGTGCACTGAGGGAGGTTTTTCCTATACGGTTTTACATTTTCAATCCAGATTAAGGCGGGTGCAGTTCCTCTAAATTCAACCTTCCTCATCCCTTACACATTAGCATAATTATTAGTACATAGGCTTATAAACCGAACGGATAGTAAGTAAGACGCGGTGCTACAAAAAATAGTAAAAAAAACAATGAATGCGAGCTTTGTAGACACGTTATATTCGTAAATCATACTTAAATATTTTATCATCAATAAGTTAACTATAATAATTTTAAGTATGGCCCTACATTTGTATGCCCCCAATCCTTCGTTCTTTCTATCTACCCCTCCCCAACTCCCTTTCCCCCTCTCTCTTATGATCACCCAATCGTCTTTTAACACACTCTATTTTGAAGTATAATAGGCTATAAATGCCACATCTATAATTTAACCCCTCCACTGCAAGCCACCACTGCAGAAAATTCTCCTATTCGAAATTTCTCGGTAATGTTTCGTCTCTATAAATTGGGCATAAACTTGTATGCTCCATCTGCTTGGGCCTCCCTTGAGTTGACTGAGTTCATTGAGTTCTAAAAAAACTATTTTGTTTAGTTTGTAATAACCGTTCTCAAGGAAGGAGTAGTAGACTGGTTGCCACTCGCCCCATCTCCCGGTCAGGCATCAGAATGTAGTGATAAACAAGTATGAAAGAACAAATATGAATGATGATAGGCTAAAAGAGATTGACTGTTGCAGAAAATGAGTAAGAATTGAGGAAAAGTGTCATTGTTTCTTCTTTCACAGTCCACCCTAGTAAAAATGTAGTCCCAACATGAGAGAAGATGACAAAAATGTTGAAAAAAAATTCACCGATGGTTTTAGTTTCAACCATTCCAGAAATTGAACCAGGGGCCCTTGATTATAACAAAACAAAAAACAGACGTACTAACAACTTAGTTCAGGTGTGGGCCACACTAAATGTGAACATACTTGGTTACAGATGAAAACGTCCCTATAAGCACATGTGTGTTATTAGTAATCCTACTGTGTAAACAGTTCAACACATGGCTCCACCATACTTGGCAATGCAACGCAATAGATGATGTAAACAAACGATCAAGATGTAGGATGGCATACTTTTCCACAAGGTCATGGAAGCTTACGCTATGACCTAAGGGCATTAAGTCTTGACTAACTATTATATGATCAAAAAAACAAGCTAAGAAGATAGAACAAATGAAAGTCAGAGTATAATGAACATAAATAGGGATCCTTTAAACAGTATTTTATATTATGTATCCTTATAATTTAAAAAGAACATTATACCCTGGCTTGGCTAAGATGCATATCCTTAATAGAGCCTGGCTTGAAGTTGGAAGGAAGATGCAAAGTAAAAGATTATAACAAATTAACAAATATATATGAAAAAGTCACAGACGTTATGGGATTGTAATAAAACACAAATCAAACAACCATGGCCGCATGACCTAAGGTGCTATTCTCTCAATATACTAGACTTCCGATGATAGGCAGATCGCGGTTTTATTCCGGTCAGGTGTGCTGAAGGTGTTTTTTCCAAAATGTTTGACCCCCCCCCTTCTCTCTCTCTCTCTCTCTCCCCCACTCAAATGTGGGTTCACTCCCTCTCAATTAAACCTTCCCCATCCCTAACGCTTTAACGTAACTAGTACATAAACGTATAACAAGAACGGGTAGTAAGACACGATGCTAAAATAATAATCAAACAAACTAGACCGTTTAGTTGGAAGCATTTATTTCAAAATAAAATCCATTAAGTGTTAAATATGGCAGCTATATATAGTTAATTCAAATATGGCGGAATAATATTATATATTACAAATTTCCCCCTGGGTGGTGGATTTAAAAATGTACTTTTATTTTAAGATCCCGTCTGACTCTAAGGATAGTAGGTGATTAAGTATGTAATAAAAATCATAGTTTTTATAAGAATCCCATTACAACCAACATAAATTGAAGAGCACTAAAATCTGGCATGCTAGAAATGCCTTGTTTTATTTATTAATTATGATTGCTCTTAAGTGATCGCTCATATGAAGTGGACGATTTGCTCATGTCCATAACAGATTCCACCTTTAATTATCCGTGAAGAATGACCCTAGGAACAGGATGACACCGAGTTAGCTAAGTGGTAAGAAAATTGGCGTACTAAGCCAAATGTCACGGACTTGATTCCCGTGTCCAGGTGTCATTTTTCAATTTTCAGAATATGATATTTAGACACGGCTATAACTGTAATTAAAAACTAAATAGCTTGACTATTCAATCCATAATGCTTTATTAATGGTATTTTAAGTTTTCAAATAATGGTATTTTATGAAAACCGGACTAAAGCTCAGACCAGGCGTCACATTGTGGTCTGGTTTTCTGTATTATTCTTTAGAAAACACCCGCCTCGGTGGCGTAGTTGGCTAACGCGCTTGTCGTGTTGAGCTCGACCACTGAGGACGGGGAGATCGAGGTTCGAATCTCGGTCGGGTGAACTGAGGGTGGTTTTTCCTAAATGGTTTTCCACTCTCCCTCCACGCAAATGCGGGTTCACTTCCTCTAATTAAACCTCCCCAATTCCTAATCCATTAGAGTAATTAGTACTTAAAGCGTATAACCCGAAAGGGTAGTAAGACGTGGTGCTAAGTATTATTATTACTTTAGAAAACAGTGGAAAAATTTAACCATATTAAAAAAATACAGTAAAATTGTAAAATGATAATAAAAACATTTATAAAACTCTTTTATTGATCTCACATTCAATATTGTCATGAGAAGAATTCAGAAAAGCTCCCTTTGATGTGATTCATGGTTCGAGCGTATTAGTTTGTCCACCATTCCGGTAAACTGGCAGTGGGAGGTCTTTTACCGCACTGATGAACTACCGACCAAGCTATTCACGATATTATATGCCAATGTACACATATCACTTTAATGAATTTAGAATATTGAGGTTTAAAAATAAAAAATAGCAAGCATTGGACACCACCAGTTTAATCTGGGGATGTGTAGAAGACGATAAAAGGAAGTGTTTTTGATGATTTTATAGCACCACTTTTTTAAAAAAATCAAGTATTGCTTCAGTAAAAACAGAGTAAAATATTCCTCAAACTATGATACCAACAGCTCTTGATGATATGTCAAGTGTGTTATGTAATTTAATTACAACTTTTTCTTTACATTTAAAAATTTTGTAATCTAATTTCACTATGTTCATGATAGATATTCAACAACTGTTGATATAACCATGTAAAGAAAAGTAGACTCTTTGTTCAAACTAGAGAAAATATGAATTTATTTTTGTCAAAAAAGGTTTTGCTATAAAAACTGCAAAAACACTAGCCTTTCCTCGTGTTCCCTACATCCCCACCTTAATATGAACGTTTAAATATTGTTTTACCTTAAATGTAACTTAATTGGTTAGTCTAGATTTCTCATGAAGTTTGAGAAACAGGTAATTATGTTTCCTACCTTCCTAATTTATTTAACTCTATATTAAAGAAATTTAGGATTAATAGTAGATCTGATCTTTTAAATTAATTTCTACCATATAATATTATAGGGTAAACTCGCTCCTTACAGGCTGAGTGACCCAACTCGGTGGCATAGTTAGCTAACGCGCTAGTTTCATGTTAAGAGAGACTGCCAAGGATGGGGAGATGGAGGTTCGAATCTCACTTGGGTTAACCAGGGTATTTTTCCTAAATGTTTTTCCACTCTCCCTCCATGCAACTGCGGGTTCACTTCCTCTATATTTAACCTTTCTAATTCCTAACCCATTAACGTAATCAGTACTTAAGCGTATAACCCGAACGGGTAGTAAGACGCGGTGTTAAATATTATTACATGATGAGTGCATTTCCCACCTCCGCATTTTCTGACTGCTAAGG
>CABEEJ010007671.1:5375-28982 GCA_901482245.1 Timema douglasi | reverse complement strand
GTTTAACGTGGAATCCGAACCACGGTGGAGGCCTGGCTTTCCCCACACTCACAAGATGTCTTGTCAGAGGTGAAGGAAGGGTTTGGCAATCAGATAAATCTGTGTCGGGACCGAGGATTGAACCTCGAACCCCAGTACAGAGGTCCGACTCCTTACCCCTAGACCGCCAAGTCACCCTACCTTCACATTAAACTTTATAGAAAGTGTAAAATAATTATTATTTTTAATTTAAATAAACTTCCACAGTAAAGTTTGGATTAATATTATAAATTGGAAAAATAAATTTAGTTTTAAATCCGTGTTTTATAAGTATTGTTTTGTGCTGGTGATGGATTGATGGATGTATGTGTTAACTCACAGGGTACTTGAGTGAAGTGGGACACCCAATCGTCTCCTCGGGGTGGTAGAACCACTTCACACGCACAACCATGTTGGTACCCCACGACTCCCACATTGACTCTATGCGACCAATGTATGGTCGATCTGGACGTCCCGTAGATAAAAACACCGCGCAGTCGCCCACCTGTGGATCAGACAAAACATAAAGCTATAACTTTCGAGAGACCACATACAATATATAGTAGGAGTTCTGCGAAGCTTTGAATTGTCCTTAGCACTTTTGAAACAGTTCGAAGGAAGAAGAAAACTTTGATATTCATAAAGAAATTGGAATATCTCATAATTATGATGTGTAATCTTTTTGTAGAACAGCTTTTAAAAAAGATTTTTTTTTATTTTAACACCAACCATTGACTAAATAAACTCATGAACCTAAGAAGAAATAAATTAAGATTAGGTAATTTAAGATATGTTAGCGTAAAATAGTTTTGGGCTTTCATTTTTTAAGAATCTTAGGAAGAATGGTGGAAGGACAGAGAAAGATGGAGGAGGCATTTTACTAGCAACCCAGCCAAAGGCAGGAAAGAGTTTATGATGATGATTTGGTTTTATGGTTTAAAAAAAGTTATATTTCACAAATGTTTGCAAAATTTTTTTTATTCTGATAAATAAAGTTGTAATCACAACTTCAGATTTTTTCCCATATGAATATTGTCTTGTTCTGTATACAGGAGATCAGAACGGCAAGATTCCTAAAAAAGTCAAAAGCCGATATTAATTTCGAAGCAAACCTGTTCAACTCACCATGATAGTCTCTTTGCCCCGCTGTATGGCCTTGAAGAACTCTTTCTTCCCGCGGCCTTTGCCTCCTGGTCGCTTGAACCCTCTCCCCGACCACCCCCACAGCTGACGGGCTGGGAGGAACGCTGCCATCTTACTCCTGCTCTCCACTGACGGCTGACGGTCACGACCTTTCTTGGCCTTCGCTCTCTCTTTTTCTTTCTCTTTCTGAAAAATAAATAATTAGCAAAGTGATATTCATGTTTTAATAATGCGGCAGTTGTTAAAAATTAAACAGTATATTAATTAAAATATTATGGTAGTTTGAATGTTTTTTTTCTCTGTGTTCAAGTTGTCATCTTTCAATTAATCAAACTAATATTTGTATTTCTAATAAAATAATGTTATACTATTTGTGAAAGGTACAGTAGCTCAATGGCTTCTTTGGTGCTGACTGACAGCTGACAGCTTTGAAAAGTAACTAGACCAAATTATATATCCCTACGCCGAACCATATGATCCGCAAAAACACGTGTTTAGCAGCTGTCACTTCTGACAGTCAAAATTTATGTATATACCTAAATGTTGACTGTCAGAAGTCAGCTGTGAGCTGTTAGTCAGCACCAAAGAAGCCATGGGGCTACTGTATATACCTAAATGTTGACTGTCAGAAGTCAGCTGTGAGCTGTTAGTCAGCACCAAAGAAGCCATGGGGCTACTGTATATGAGAACAAAATAAAGGAATACGCCCAATCTAGTTTTTACTATGGAAAAACAGTTCACTCATTACATCGCTGTCACTGGACAGAGATGATGTCACCTGTATCTACCTTGCTTTTTTTGGTTTCAGTGATGGCAGGCTCGGTTTCTGCAGGGGGTACACTGTCCCTCCCCTCTTCCTCTTCACCCGCCTTGCTCCCGTCGTTGACTGGCCGCTTATCCTCGGTGGCGACAATGGTCTGTTCGGCAGGTGACTGCTCGTTCCTACTCTGCAGCTGTCTGATCGCCTTTTGTTGTATCTCCAGGATATCCAACTGCTCAAGGACCGGAGATAATCGCGCCAAGTCCGCGTCACCACCTACAACAGTCGGCGCTGCCGTGAAACAATGCCGTCTCATTGGCCACACAAGTCGGCATAGCCAAGGGAACGTTCTGGTGGTTTGGGCTCCCCTTAAAGTTTACTTAGGATTTTTTTTTCAGCCGCATCTTACCAGCTGTTTGGGTTGTATGACTATGAACTAATTACTCTATGTGCTAGGGATAAGGTTTAATTTTAGAGGAAGCGTGCCCGCATTTACACGAAAGAAGAGTGGGACCCTCAGTACACCTGACCATCTTCCTGTCATCAGCAATCCAATCTATTGCAAGTGTGACACTTTAGACCATACGACCACTTAGAAGGGTTTATTTAGAACTATATATTTACTCTTTTAACAAACTAAATTAAACATAAAGAATATGACATCATAAATTATAAGTAGTTATCTTGAATCTGAGGTATTGTATGATGGTTATAGCCAATTATCACAAACTATACAGTATCGATGTGTCCATTTAAGAGCAGAAAGACAGTTCGATTGCTTGTACCCAGCCGATTATACTTCAAGACACGCGCGTAAACAAGGTTTACTAGAACTTGACACATAATGTACTCACTTGTCTTAGAGCCCGACACGCCCGTGAACAAGGTTTACTAGAACTTGACACATAATGTACTCACTTGTCTTGGAGCGCGACACGCCCGTGAACAAGGTTTACTAGAACTTGACACATAATGTACTCACTTGTCTTAGAGCCCGACTCGCCCGAAGAGCCCCCGCTACTAGAATCTTTGTTCCGGCTACCGTGCCGGTGGCGGTGCTTGCGGTGTCGCCGATGGTGCCTCTTGTGTTTACAATGCTCGTCCCCGCAGCGGTGCTTCCTGTGCCTCTTCTTGGCCGAGCTGTCGCCGCTACACGACAAGAGTCGCTTCAGTTTCTCTCGACGGCGCTTCTTCAGACGTTTCCTCTCCCGGTTGCTCAGGTCTACCGACTGCACAGAGGAACGAAGTTTATAGTATGTTTGAGCATTTGAAGAAGAAAAAAAAATCTCTTTTACAAATTTATATTTAATCAAAAACAACAAAAATTAGGGATGGGCCCTTGAATCATCAAGTCCTTAACAAGGGTGCCTGCAATGAGAACCAAGAGGGAGCAGGGGAGGGTCAATCACCCCTGAGATTGTGTGAAAATCAAAAGTAGTTAGATAAAAAATTAAAATAGCTAGGCTCCACCCAACAGTGTTCGGAACTAGCGTCTCCAGACGACAAAAGGAAGAGTTATAAAGTATTACTAATTATTAATTAGTGAACTACTAGCTAGCACCACCTTGTGATTTGATGACTTGGCGTAGGTGTATAGCGCTAGCCAACGCTATTAGTTTTGAGCGTGCGCAAGGAATAATTCTTACAGCACACGTGACAGACACATCATCAAGGTCAAGTCCATGGTGACCTTAAAACTCCACTTTCATTCAATGTTAGGAATATTAACGGGTGCCACAAAGGTTTATAATTAATAGGATGATCACCGAGGGAAACGTCAGCACTAAGCACTGCTTTTCCATCACTTAGGATTAAAATGAAACACCCATAGCAGTTTTATAACACTTATAAAAAAACATAAGAACGATACATGATCACTTGGACGAAACACGCATCAGGCGATAATCCCCGAATGTGCACCTGCAGGGTCTGTTAGCGCAAAAAAATACACTAAAGTGTGCATCCCACTCCGGAATAGTCAAGTAAGGATTAACCATTTATCACCCAAACCCTCAAACCAAAATGCTATTTCTATAGAATTTAATCAAGCAAGGTCAAAATTGATTTAATTACTCTTAAAAAAAAAACGAGTTTGAATGGATTAAAAATATTTTATCAAGTTTTATTTTACTTTCAAGAGCCAAGGATTGTCTTTAAAAAAAAACATTGTTTTGAGGCTTTAGTATATTAGATTTTCCCCAGATTCACCATTATACTGGGCGGGGGGGTCTTCCATACCCCCAGGTTTGTACCTCACCCACCTCCCCCCATGAAAAAATCCTGCAGCCGCTCTTGATCCTTAAGAAGGATTTGAGATCCAAATTCTTTAAAAAAAATTACTTTTTATAGTTTTCAAGTGAAATTTATTTTGATTATTGGTAGTTCAGCAGCAATTATATTTATAGGATGAACTTAACAACCAGACCCCAGACCGGTAATTTAACGCTTAACCGAATAATATATACATTTTTCTAAGATTCTGGTTTAAAGGTAAATTGGAGATTTGGTTTTGTAAAATAGCGGGTGCGACTCAACTCTACCAAAAATGTTTACCTGTACACTTGATCAGGGTTCAAATCCCAGCCGGGGCCAGTAAGGTAGTTTTTACTACAATTCCTCCAGGTGGATAACTTGGATGGGTAGTAAGAAACAAAGAAGCACACACACACCAAAGTCGTCACTCACCTCAGTCTTGTTGCGTCCGTCCTCCGTCTTGTCCGCCTCCTCATCCGCTCCCTCTAAGCTCCGGGGGAAGGGCGATGATGTCTTTCCCTGGCTGGCGGGGGACTGGGTTCGGGTGCTTGACGGGGAAACTTTCTTTGTCTTGCTGGTGGCATTGCTTTCTCGCCCAGGTTCGGCAGGACCAGCCTGCTGCAGAGGAGGAAAGCCCTTTAAATCAATTTGTTCATTTCAACTAACTTTGTTTGTGGATTTCAACTGGAGCCAGTGAAAAGTGACGGTTATGGCTACTAGCTCTAAGATTGGTCCAGATTTAAGGACTTTACATTTTTCTTTAAAAAAAAATCACACACACACACACACAAAGTAAAAACCTGTCAGACCAAAATTCTGTATAATCCGAGCATATTTTCCAGTAAATGGTCGGGAAAAACTAAGTTGAATAAAGTTTTTTTTAATTCTAATAGTAGTACAACTTTGTAAAGATAGATTATTTTAATTTTGAATTTTTTTTTATTATCACAATACTCTCTCTTCCAAATGAGTGCAAGAGAGGTCGATTTCACAAATTAACCTCCTCCCGACTCGAGCCATGACGCTAACCTGGTTGTCCTCGGCTGTCTCTTTGGCGGTGGACGTATTGGTCAAATTAGTGTTTGGGTTCCGGCCCTCCACGCTGGTCTTCCTGTCCTTAGAGTCGCAACTCGCTCCAGAGTTACGCCTTCGACGCTTCCCCAACGTCAACAACGGGTTCGGATCGTACTCTGAAACGAGCAATTAGGATATGGTATGGACACGTAATGAGAATGGAAAAGGAAATAACCCCAAGGAGAATGATGGAGATGAAGAATGTAGTAAAATGACTGAGAGAGAGAGACCAAGAAATGGACGGAACAGATAATGGCGAGTGAGAGAAGAATAGATAAGAGTATGAGAGGAAGATGGAGGCATTTTACTAAAAATTACCGGGTCACAAGCTGGAAACATGATGGTGATGATGATAATGATTTAACAAGGACAGGAAAAGCATGCTCCGTGAAGCAGCTCTGAAATCGAGGTCCTGGGCAGCCACAGTCAGACTCACCAGCGCTGAGTCAACTGCACTTTAAATGATGTTTATTGGTAATAGCTCAGTCGATAGTGTGTCTCTCTACTTAGCTGAGGGTCCCAAGTTTTATTCTCGGAATGGCCAAAAGATTTTCATTGGTGAAATGTGGGCTTACCCTTTCACAGTGATGATTTAACAGTCGGGGACTGAATGTTGTGCCTGTCCTAACCTTAAGTAGAGACCCTATATCATGGTAAATAAATATTCGTAATTTTGTCATAAATTTTTTTAAATAAACAGAAATGTTATCATAAAATGGTTTTATAAGACCTGAAAAAAACGCGGAAGAACATTATTTGTATATATATTTTTACAATTAATTAAAACCATAAATGAAATCACAATGTAAGCTAGAAACTCCAGGGCTTGCAAAGATAAGAAAAAATTTAAAAAATCGATATATCGATTTTTTTTTACTGAAAGGGAATAAAAATAACATCTAATTTAATAATCCAATGAATAAAATAGTTCATGATTATGTTTATACTATAAAAATAAATATTTTATCAATATATTTAAAACGAAATACAATAAACGCATGGATTTCTAGGTTTATTATTTTCAAGTCTACATAGAAAAGAATAAAATTACGATCTATCTTTGCTAGTCCACTGTTTGTATATCAACTGGTCTTTTAATAATTGCAGACATCGATGGTAAAGGCTGCGTAGACTTGACCTTGACCGCTATTGCATTAATTTCACGGCAATCAAAAGCAACATTTCCGCTAATGTTATTTGCGTGTTAACGAACAAACAAAAATTTTGCTTAAAAAGCACGAATTTCGTTTTAAAATACAAATAATAAGATTTCGTGAGAAAACTTTGATTTCGAGTATAAAATATCTTTATCATTTTATTTCGTGAACTCAAAAAATACATAATAATGATTTCTTTAAAATTGAAACAAGATATATAGTTTTAGAAATGGATTTTTCAAACATTTCGTGAAAACAATACTCGCGAAAAGTCGGGGTCCCTAATTATAAGACATATGAACCTAAAACAGGACTGGCCAGCCCGTAGTGGAAAATATATGGCTTGAATAAAAAACTGACCTAGGCCACAGGCTGGAAACAGTAATGGAGGTAAAGTAATGTGTATATGATTTAATCTAAGGTGTATAAAAAGAGGGTAGGTTATAGGAAATGTGCCGACATTTGCATGACCAAAATGTATAAATTACAGAAAACATGGGCAAGAGTCTATTCGACTAAAACTCAAAAATGTTTTCATTCAAACTCAATTCCAGCCCGGCCAGTAGTTAAAATTGCCTACTTTCTCACACCCTTCAAATTTACCCAGAAAATGTCTTTGGCGTGAAATGTGTCACGGGTGGTTAGGATTCTCTGGCACACACTTTGTGCTCCTCTCATTCGTGTTGTGAACTGAATTCAGGAAATCAAAGTGACTCACCGACGATAGGATAGTCCGCCGGAAGCAGACGTATGTCGTCAATGTTGATCCGACCATTGTCCCCATCGTCAAACTCCACGCTGACAAACTGGGAGTCCAACTCCGGGTCGGGGGAAGACGGCGGAGCGACGGTACCGGGGTACAGACACCGGTACTGCTGGCTCCAGTAGGCACACACTCTGGTTCCCGGCACCACGGTTGATATATGCGCCGGCTTTACCTCCAGAATCTGGTACAGTGACATAAAAACGTCTCAAGCTGCTACACTCGGGTAGAGAGAAGGGTTCAATCATGTTTTTCTCAAAAAGTGAAATGTAATATTTGTTTCAAACTCAAATTTTTGAAAATGTAACATTTTAGTATGTGTGATTTTATGGAGAGAGTGTAAAATCATTTTATAAAAAACCATTTTCAGTACACCCAGCCAGGGTTCGATCCCCTGTCTCCGCGTCCTCAGCAGACCCTATTTATTGCTAGGGTGAAGCCTTAAGCCAATGGGCCACCAAAGTGGGTTATCCGATATAAAATTTCTAAATAAAAAGTGATGGAACCAATATTTTCAATTACGAGGGCAGAAACTCACAGCGTCTTTGAGAATCTCCTCTCTAGAAAATATGTGCGGCCTGTTGCCCCTCTCCCCGTCCAAAGTGATACCGTACACGTCGGGCGCCCGGATGGCGCTGATGGTCCCGGCGTAGAACAGCCCTCCCATGACGGTGAGCGCTCGCTGCTTGTTAGTGTTGAGATGAGTCTCGGTAAGAACGCAAGACGCTGAACAACACAACATTTATTTCACACAGAACTAGACCAACAAAGATTTAAACAAAAACTCAATTATATTTTAAAGATTAATCTCATGTTTTCCTCTTAATTAAGCCCTGTTAATGGATGGGAGCCGGTTTACCAATCGCAATACCCTTTTACTACAGGTCTCCTTTGTTTGATATTATTTAGATTATTACTATTATTATTATTAGCACCGCATCTTACTACCCGTTCGGGTTATACGCACTTACGCTAATGTGTAATGGTAGGGTGATTGTGAGATGAAATGAAGGACCTACAGTTTAACGTGGAATCCGAACCACGATGGAGGCCTGGCATTCCCAGCATTCACAAAATGTCTTGTCAGAGGTGAAGGAAGGGTTTGGTAATCAGATATAATCTGTGCCGGGACCGAGGATTGAACCCCGGCCGCCAGCATAGAAGTCTGACACCTTACCCCTAGACCGCCAGGTCACCTATTTAGATTAGGATGGATCTTCAGCACATTTACCCGAGTGATGCCGGAGAAGAAATTGTTTGGATAAACACGTGTTTAAAAATAAGCTTTCACTGTAGTGGACAGCTTCTTTTAGCTGAGGGATAAAATATGGTGACAGTCTGCCATCGAGTTTTATCTATTGTCTGAAAGTGTGTTTTACAGGCAGTCAGAGTCAAGTCGCCATGTTTAGCCTCCGTCTCATGAAGCTATCTTTGATGGCGAAAGCTCAAATAATGTGTGTTCATGAAAATATTATATGAAGATGGCGATTAAATTTAGTTATGGATTCAGCTGCCACTTAACATTATCTTTTAATTCAATTAAATATAGTCGAAACATGACACCTGGGTACAAGAATATTTAATTTAAATTGAAAAATAGTTGTGTGTTCTACAGTATTTTCAGAACAAGTGAGCCCCGACAAGGGTAGGTTTGGACTCGTATCCTCTGAGTCGCCAAAGATTTAGTCATTTAATTATTGAAATATTCAAATCTTATAAAATATGTAGGTTAGTGTGCGTTGGTTTCCCACACCAACTCACCTGGAGTAGGTTTGCTCAGAACGCTGAGCGGGATGTCATCGCTCTCGCTCGTGCCTCCAGACGAATGACCGCAGGAGCTGTTCCTCTTGTGCTTCTTGGAGGGGTTGACAGGCGTTTCGTCCACGAGAGTCACTCGCTTCTTCGTGACGTTCGCAGAAGTTTCTTCAACGGAAGCGGCCCGTTTCTTGGCGACGTTTGTCGAAATCTCCTCGGTGGCAGACACCCGTTTCTTTACGGCATTAGATGGAGTCTCCTCGACGACTGTTGGCCGCTTCTCATTGCTATTCGCCCTTTTCTCTTTCTGCGAGACTTTGGGCTTGGCCGGTGCGGTAGACGTCGATTTGCTCGTCGGAGTCGACGCAGATTTTCTTATCGGAGTCGACGCGGGTTTACTAGTCGCTGTTGCGATAGCGGTCTTTTTCGAAGTTTTCGCAAGGGCATTTTGCACCTTTGCAGATTGCGGCCCTATCTTTGGAGAAGTCGCACTCGGTCCCGATTCGCTATTGGTGACAGTTTTTCGTTTCTGAGGTCGGTTGACGGCTTCTGTAGTATTTTTTGTCACAAGTTTCTCGGTTTGCTGAAAGAAAAAAAATTTAATTTTGTTAATTTATGAACAAAATTAAATAGGTATGGTACATAAAAAAATCTATTAACTAGAATATTTACTGAAATATATTTATTTATGCTAATAAGGGTGGTAATACCCAATAAAGCTGTTACATTATAAGGATAGTTTCATATGGCTATTTTACTCTTAATATGTTTATTTATACAAAAATAAATATCTAAACTTTAGCTAGATTTTTTTTGTTTACAATTTTTAGTTAGTATAGTTAACACAAGCCTCTATTGAGGTCACTACAAATTGTGAAACACTAATACTGCTATGCACCTTTTCCATCTTCTTGGTCCAGCCGTGAGCCGGGGCGCAGGTGAGGGGTTCCGTCACCTTCTCCGTCGGCCAGTCAAGTGCGACAGCATCGTCGTCCTCGCACCACAACCAAGACTTCACCTTGGCCTCGGCTTTCAACTTGGGGCGAATCTTGTTGGGTTTGGGGTCATCCGAGATGCTCGACTCCCCCAAGATTGTGGCGCCCTTCTTGGGCGGCCCGCTCGCGTTACCTCTGGTCCCGACATTACCGGCGGTTGTCTTGAAGATGCCAGACGCAGGAACCCCTTTGAAACTACCGGGGCCATCTGAAGAAAGGCCGATAGTTGTGAGGGATTTCGAAGAAGAGAGCGATTTGTTGTAACTGGACACAGTATCGGTAGGGTTGGCGGGAGGCCTGCTCTGAGAATTTGACAGTTGACTGAAACTACTGATACCACCCTCCGGGCAAGTGTTGTAAAGATTCGTCGAAACCGACTGAACGGCGGGCTTGTTGAAGGAAGTGTGGCGGTTCTTGGAGAGTAGTAGTCCCACGAGGCTGCTCTTCGACTTTGGTTTCTTAGACACAATCATCTCTGTGGTCAGATCACTGCCCCCCGTCACCGCCAAGTGTTTCTTGGGCCGCCCGACCTTCCGTTTTTTCGACGAGGAAGGGACGGATTGCAAAGCCGATGATGATAGGCCTGGAGGAGACTCTGTGGTCGACGAAGCGTGTTTCTGGTTCTATAACAATAAACACATGAGATTCACTTCAAGCAGGAAATGGGACTCTCGAATCCTTAAGGATTTTTTGAAGATTCGAAATACAAAATATAATAAAACTCCTTAACTTCGAGTTTGACGCAATAACTTTTGCATCTTCAAAACATTTCAAAGGTAGAAGAAAACTTCAATATTATATTAACAGATTTTAACTATTTTATTAAATATGACATGTTTCAAAATTTAATAATTTTTTACAACAGCTACTAAACCGTATTTTAATAATGAAGTGAGATTAAATGGCGTTTATAACATAATCATGAAAAGAGTCAGTTATCTCAGCATTAAACCGTGGCATCGCTTCACAACCAACCAAAGTATCCTTCCGTGCCAACAAGAACAGATTGATTACGGAAACCGTAGATGGCGCCAGCTACTGGACAGGTCTTAAGGAAAAAATCATACGTCTGGAAATATCGGTTTTCTCGAGGACGAGTGGAATTTTTGTGTTAATATTTTCAACGTCTCTTCTAAGATAATGTCTATTAGTTGTTAAGAATTTCTTATTTTTTGTTATGAAGCCAGCAGTTTTCTATTGAAAAATATCAATTTTATATATACATTTGATCACTGTTAAAATTATAGAGGTGTGTATATAAAAAGTATAACTTAATACCCATACTTCTATTTTTTGAACGAACCGTTTCCGAAAAAAAACTTATTGAAAAACAATAAAAATTTCTTGAAAATGGCCATTTGTTCCCACGGCTCTGCATTTCCACGCCAAATGTAAAGGGCCAATCGCCTTAACATCCGATACCTCACGTTAAGTTATCAATGTGAACGGGCAAACCCATATTTTCATCTATGATAAATTTTCGGCAATGCCGAGAATCGAATCTGGGACCCTTAGCTCTGTAGACAGACACACTACTTATTGAGCTAAGGTGTTGAACTTTTCTTTTTACCTAGCACTTAATGAATGTTTTAGAAATTTATATTTAATATTTAGCACCGCGTCTTACTACCCGTTCGGGTTATACGCTTTAAGTACTAATTACTCTAATGGAATAGGAATTGGGAAGGTTGAATTAGAGGAAGTGAACCCGCATTTGCGTGGAGGGAGAGTGGAAAACCATTTAGGAAAAAAAACTCAGTTTACCCGACCGAGATTCAAACCTCGATCTCCCCGCCCTCAGCAGTCGAGCTCAACACGACAAGTGCGTTAGCCAACTACGCCACCGAGGCGGGTTTCGACTTTATAGATTCACCTTTGCTTGTTTCAATCTTTGCTTCACATTTAAAGTGTCCTTCGTACACCTTCGTACCCCACAGAGGGCAACCATCAACAGTTAAACTGACGGAGACCTTAGCTCGGTTAGTAGCGCATCTCTCTAATGGGGATTCCTTTATCAATAACAAATTAACACCCTAAAATAGTAGAGACAGTTTGTTGTATTTTAGACTAAAGTTAGTTCATTAATATGTATGTGAGTTACTACCCCAATATCAATGTTTCAAGTATTGTTTGTGCCGCTGTGTAATTGTGGCATAAAAACAAAAACTGTACAAACCTCTAATGCCATAAGGTATCCAGGTGATGCATTTTAACATCGAGAAACAAAAACACTCAATTTCATCTTTATTAAATTAACAGGAATTTTTCAAACAAGAATTTAAATTCCCTGATTTTTCCATTATCTATTGAAAACTCCTCGATATTTCCCCCGGACATTAAGAAATTCCCCAAACTTTTCCAGGTTTTCTTTATTTTTCCCCTGTCCGCAGCCAATATGTTATATAATCAGTTGCGCCAAAAGTGCAAATTAAATGCTCCAAATAAATAAATCAACTTTGTAGTCCAACCAAAGAGTATTAATACTAAGAGGTTAACAACCAACCTACAGTTTATTCTCGCTGTCTGATGAAGTTGCCTGTGCCAGTGAAAGATTTACCCAGATAGGTAAGCTGGTAATCCCTCCTACTTCATAAGACACAACTCACAACATTATGTAAGGTGATACTTAACGAGATCAATTAATAAACTTAGAGGTGACCTGGTGGTCTAGGGGGTAAGGTGTCAAGACTTCTGTGCTGGGGGTCCGGGGTTCAATCCTCGGTCCCGGCACACATTTATCTGATTACCGAACCCTTCCTTCACCTCTGACAAGACATCTTGTGAATGTGGGGAATGCCAGGCCTCCACCGTGGTTCGGATCCCACGTTAAACTGTAGGTCCTCCATTTCATCTCACAATCACCCTACCATTACACATTAGCGTAAGTGCGTATAACCCGAACGGGTAGTAAGATGATGATGATGATGATGATGATAATAATAATAATAATAATAATAATAAACTTAGAGATTTATTTAACAAAAATAAAACTACGTTCATTTGCATTTGTTGATTTATTGTCTGAAGTCATCAGGAGGGAGAAAAGTGTAATTGGTAAAGAATGATTAAACTAAAAATTATATTTATTTTTTTCATTTAAAATGTACTTACCTCATTTACAGGTGAAAGTCTTTCTGGCAATTTGCCGAAACTAGACTTGTCAGAACTTTTGAACCAAAATAAGGACTCGCTTTCTCCTGGAATAGTAAACAGGCCCACATGATGTTAAAATAACACACATGAGCTAGTCTAGATACAATCACAGCAAATCATATGAACGCTAAGCAAAATTTGGGCATTATTTCACAAACATCATTAAAAATGCAAAAAAAAAGATGGGGAAAACACTTAATAGCTCTTTTACGAAATACAGTAAACTCCCCACTATCCGTACCTACTAACACTATCCGGTTTGTGGACTATCCATGCGTGATTCTTCGCAAATACATTTTTTTTGACATTTTCGTACACCCCGGGAGTGATTTGACCCGGATAATCAGGAGTTAACTGTAGCACAAATTAAAAATTAAATCTCTGCTCAAGTATTTAGATTATCTATTAAAAAAAAAGTAGCATCTGAATAAGCATAACTTTAAGGTCCCAGTTTAAGCACCCATTTTAAAATGCAAATTAGAACATCGATAAAAATGAATTTTGCCATTAAAAAAGGGAATCTGATTTTTTTTTTTAATGCGAGCAAATAAAAAAACCCATTGATTTGCATTCAAACTATTTATTAGCAAAGGCTACGAAAATAAAGTAGACAACCAAACAATGTTAAAGTTTTGGCTAACTTGATGGAAAGTTTTAAAATGTGTTATCTATCCACCATATTTATAACTAGTCAAAATGATCAGAAAATAATTTAGAAAAATAATTGTAGAGTGATTTACAAAACAAACAAAAAAATCAAATAGAAGACATTTTATGATCAAGATATTAAATTGTGTTTAGGCGACAAATTATTTTAAATATTATAGCTTTTGTAATATGTAAAGAATATTTTATAAAGTCATAAAATATATGTAGGCCTACGTATTGGTTAGATTTAAACGAGACCTTAAATTGCTATAAAAAAATGAGTGTATTAAAATTGAAATCTCAGCAAGAATCTGCGTCCATTACGGTACAGCTTTCTTCATTTTACATTATAAATAGCGGAAATGATTTAATCTATAGCAGCTTTTTTTTAATGGATGCTTTGAGTCATTAAAATTAAAAAATCATTTGAAGAATTTATAAATTTAAGATTTTTAAAAAACTGATTTTTTTTCTAACCCATATGGTGCTTATTAGTGACAACCAAATTCTAGAATAAGATTGACCAATTATTTATCACTTTAATGAATGTTGATGATGCTTTTTTTTTATCTCCAAATGAATGTGAATAAGAATAAACAAAATATTAGTATTTAAAGTCCGTTCACCGTAGGAATTTTTTTCTGAAAGGCCTTTTTTCCTTATCAGAAATCTATTATATAGTAGGATATTGGTAAGAAAAAAGACCTTTCCGTGAGTAATACCTCCCGTGAATGGAGTATAGGTATCATTTTTGTAACAATTTATTGTGTTTTAATCCCAAGTTTTTTTATTTGAGATTCATAAATCAAATACAAATATTTATTTGAAAAAAATAAACTGCATACAACACAGAACTAGTTTTTTATTTAAAAAAAAAAATCCAATCAGTAATAAATGATTGAATATTTTAAAATACAAAAGTCTCGAATGATTTAATTTTTACTTTTATTTGGTGACAATCAAAGAAAACTGTACATTAATGACGCCTGTTTAGGGCTTAACTGCGGCACCGATCTGCCGGCCAACCGAGTGTAATCCGGGCTCCTAATTGTAGTTTGTTGTGTTATAAACTGAACAGAGACAAACCAGCCCAGCACATAAGAGCACGCAGCGACAGAGTTAGATAGAAGAGAGAGAGAAAGAGGGGGACTCACCTGGACTGGGGAGGCGAGAGGGGGGCTTAGAGCCAAACGTGTGGCTGGCTGCGTGCCCCAGGGACAGGCGGCCCCCAGGGAAGGCTGCAAACAAAGCAAGAACCAGGCGCACCACATGGTTAAAGCCGAGAGCGAGATGAGAGGTTGGCGACGGGAAGGGGACAAAGCATTATTTTCTCTATGTGGGTAAGTTTTCACTGTCTCGGTTATTACACGGTCTGCTGGGCGAGAAGAAACTGCGCGTGCGTGTGTGTGTGTGTGTGTGAGTCAGTGGACAGCACATCAGTTATCCACAACAAAGTGCAAGTGTGTTCACAGTAGTGACTAATAAAGTCATTTTAGTTCCAGCTATAATAGTAAACTTGATCAACATTTTTTTTTTTTACCCATCTTTGAGAAATCAGCTCGTCAAGACAGCAGACGTGAAGCTACCTCAAGAGATTTTAGTTTGAATATTGATTGAAAATTTATGTTTTACATTAATGTTGAATCGGTAGAATGATTAAGAGTCGATTCTAATAAAAAGTTACAGTTAAAATGGACAATCTCTCTTCTTACAACTAAAGAGCAAATTAGGAGTTCCGGCCAATTTAAAAAAGAAATTTCATCAAGTGTATTAATGATACAAATTCACCCTAGACGCAATTTTTGACTCATTTTTTTTTCCTTTCTTAAGCGAGACAGTGAAACCTTCATTATGTTACTATTACCAACAATTTGAATCCATTCAAAAGGTCAAGTCATTTAATTATAAACAGAGCAGAGAAAATTTGTTTGAAGATAATTGAATGTAAGCTTCCTTCCTCAAATTTAAGAGTAATTGTTATTTTTTTTATTTCAAAATTCAGCTATTCATAATTATTATTACGTTTGTATATAATAACGTTTTAGAAAAGCTATGTATTTTCCCCATTTGCGGAATATTTTTGATTGAATAGAACCTAAAGAGTGCTATGTACTGATCTCGCTTCTGAATGGATTGAAATTTCTTTGAATCCTAAGAAAACAAGAAGCCACATCAACAAGCCAATGTCAAAGCACAGATGATTTGGTAGATAATGGTGGGGTCATGATTAAGGAAAATACAAAAGATTAATTCGAGGTGGTTCAAATGAACACAAAAGATTCTTCAGATCAAGAGAGTGAACTGTGAGTGAGTAAATCTCACAGTTCAAGAGCAGCCATTTTTACTTTCTTGACCCGAAGATGTCTGCAATACTGAAAGCTTGTCTTTAAAGGTGTGTTCTGTATGCTTTTTTTAGTGTTTTATCTAAACAATTTCTACTCCATTATCACTCGGAAGTGTGCTGGTTATTCCTTATAATTTATAATTTAAAATAGAGATCTTGGGGGAACTTTTGTATTTTCCATCTCGCGAAATTTCCAAAAATTGTGTTTAATTATAGAAAAATATAACTTAAAAATTACAAAACCACACCAAATATTTTTTTTTTGCCCACTAATTTTTTCAAGTCGATATAATTACAACACACCATTTTCCTTCATTAATTAAATATATGCTAAATTTTCTTAAAATAAAAGTCTTCAACATGATAAATGGAAGGTAATAAAATGCAAATTTCCACAAATGTAAGAAATTCCTTTTGTTCCAAACCAAATACTATTTTAATAAGCACAGTTTTGTACATTTTAACAATCTCTTTAAGAATGTCACCTGCACTATTTGTCAGACTCACCATTTCCTAGATTACCTGGAAACAGAAGGCCACGGTTTGAATCCCAAATGAGTGCAGCGAGTGATTTCCAACACGATTTAACACTGTAGTTTTCTTATACTCTCTCTACACTAATGCAGGTACACTTCCACTGAATCACCTCATATCTGCCCTTAAGATTAAACTGTCGGCCCACTTTTTTAATTGTTATACAACCCTAATTCCTAAACCATTAGCGTAATTAGTACATAAGTGTATAACCCAAACGAGTAGTGAGACACGATACAAAAAAAAACTATTATTTAAATTTTTGGTGTGGCTTCCAATAAAAGTATTTTCGATCTTTATTTTTAAAATCTGTGGGTCGATAAAGATAGTTAAAGACTAGTCGAATACTTGTTTCAGATAAAGAATGAAAGCCAAAGAGAAGTTATGCTACGACAATCATAGTTTTGAACTTTAGCGTGTTTTAAATTGGATTTAGCTCCAGGGTACCCAATAGACAGGCCAGCTGCCCCTCCACCATTTTAACTAATTAGATATTAAGTTTGTGGAAAAAAATACTGAGCAATAGAAGTTAAAAAAGTATTAATAACTTAAAGAAACAACACAGGCCACTTTTAACTAAATATTAATGAGGGGTAGGAACAAACATAACAATCATTTTACATGGAAAGGGGAAAACGGTTCACACTTTACAATGCTGTCAATGGACAGAGAAAACAGTTCACGCTTTAAAATGCTGTCAACGGACAGAGAAAACAGTTCACGCTTAACAATGCTGTCAACGGACAGAGAAAACAGTTCACGCTTTACAATGCTGTCAACGGACAGAGAAAACAGTTCACGCTTTACAATGCTGTCAACGGAAAGAGAAAACAGTTCACGCTTTAAAATGCTGTCAACGGACAGAGAAAACAGTTCACGCTTAACAATGCTGTCAACGGACAGAGAAAACAGTTCACGCTTTACAATGCTGTCAACGGACAGAGAAAACAGTTCACGCTTTACAATGCTGTCAACGGAAAGAGAAAACAGTTCACGCTTTANAAATGCTGTCAACGGACAGAGAAAACAGTTCACGCTTAACAATGCTGTCAACGGACAGAGAAAACAGTTCACGCTTTACAATGCTGTCAACGGACAGAGAAAACAGTTCACGCTTTACAATGCTGTCAACGGAAAGAGAAAACAGTTCACGCTTTACATTGATATCAACAGACAGAGAAAACAGCGTGTTACTAGCTAGTCCCTAAATGTAGGTTTGTTCCGTCGGGGAAAATGTTTTCCTAATGGCCTAGTGGCAGCAGTGTATTCATAGTGTTTGTTGCTTCCCTTACTTTTTTTTTAGTTAGAATTTGTTCAAGAGCTCTAATACTGTGTTTTGGTGGCTCAACCCCAACAGAATTCTAGTTAAAAACTTTACAAACAAACCCCAGACCAGTGATTTAACACTAAACTGTGTGATTTTAAGATAGTAAATAAACCTCTTATATTTAATAGGTTTTCTATAACTTAAGAATCGAGATTTGAAGGCAAAATTAAGATTTGAATTAGTAAAATAGCGGATAATACACATATATATTGATAAAAACAATAATTGGGAGAAATGGATTTAAATAATAATGAAAACATGGAAATTTATTTACCTGTCAGTTCCAATGAAACATTATGAAGGGTTGAAATATCTTCCCATATCCATGTTTTCCTGGCGCTAGTCTGATGATTCTCATTGGACAAATCGTTCTTAAGCAAATTAAGATTTAATAAAGAGGATGTTTGAAAATGATATAATATATATTCGCATCAAATGTCCTTTTCCTGTGTCTATGTTATACGTTATACATTTTCCTATCTGTGTGTCCTATCATTCTTTACAATTTTCCATTTTCTCCCTTTTGTGTTTTGTTTTGGTTTCCTCTTTTAGGAAGTTGCGTTGCGCGTTTCTACACTCCTCCCTGACGAGTTCCGATAGAATGAAACCTAGGTCGGGGGATTGGGTGGTGACGATCGATTTTCTTCAAGAGGCAACCATCCCCTCTTTGTCCAATGGCAGCAGTGTAAAGTGTGAGCCGTGTTCTTTTCATTGTGTTTGTTCCTTTTATATGTTTCTATCCACCTTTCCTGTACCTTCTTACAAACATAATACTAATAGTTAAAAGAAAGTTAGTAAAAATGAAAGCTATAAGAAGCAGCCAGTGGATTTTCTTAGCAGTGTTTCTACTTTTTTTTTTTTGCATTATTGTTTCCATTACAAATTAAACATCAATTAATTGTTAATTTTTTTTCCTAAGTAAATCTTAAGCAGTGTGCATAAGCATTACATAAAGGAAATAAAAAAGAACACACACATATAATTTGGGGAAAAAAACCTATAAAAGGAATGGTTCCAACCCATCAAACTGAAAGATAAACACAAAAAAACACAACAACAAAAAACACTCACCACTAAGTTTGTCCAGACTGGCGGCGGAGTCCATGGATGAGAGAAGACAATGACTGCTCCTGCTGCTATCTGGTGGGGAAAGGACAGCGCCAGACTTAACATTCTTCGAGTGGGTCGGTTCCTTTACCTTCGACTGACCCGAGGCGAGTTTCACGAGGTTCACGTTGCACTCTGGTAACTTAAGTCCTCTCGAGGCAACATTGCAAGAGGTGAGAGCGTTACTAGAGGCAGGCTTGAACTTGGCACTCGACAGTATCTTATTCGCCGTCAACGTCGGAGGTTTCAAAATGTCCAGTTTGGATGCCTTCAGTTTCGGAGCGGCGCAGTCATCCGAGTCGAACCTTGAACGGGGCCTCGTCAATTCGGTGACTTTTTCCAAAACTGGTGGCGGCAGCTCCCGGTTGGAGGAGCTGGATGAATCTTTCGCTTTCGAGCCAGACAGTCGACTGCTCTTGGACCGTGAATGAGAGGAAATATTCTGGTTTTCGGACGGTGGAGAAACGGGTGGAGAATCCAGCATCAACTTGCTGACCTTCTTCCTCGGTCGGCCAGGACCCCTTTTTACCAGATGAGACCCGCTACCGTTACTCGAACCATCAGGGGACATTACAGCGCTCGTGCTACCGGCATCGCTACCCGGTTTCCTTGGAGTCAACTTCGACAGCTCCTTCTGTTTCTCCCGGTACTTCCTCTGGAGCTCTGCAAGTCTCATTCTCATCTCCAGCTCCATGGCATCCATTAACTCCGCTTGTAATGGACTGGTGCAGACCCCCGCCATCAGTGTGTGTTGAACCGTGTGCTGAGGACTGCTTGACCCGCTACGATTGCCATTTTGGTAGTATTGCAACACTTTGTTCGCAATGAACTTCTTACATTCCTGTTCAGCCTCCCTCGTCTTGTAGTTCCTGTTGACGTCAACGCCACTCGTCACTGTTGTTTGGCTCGAACCAGGAGTCTTCTCAGACGTCTTAGCAGATTTGGATAGTGGGACTTTCCTTGAAAGACGGATTCCAGATGAAGCAACTTCCTCCATGAACCTCTGCTCTGCCAAAGCACACAACAAACCTAGACCCCCAAGGGGGCTACTCTCACTGGTTGCTAGCAAGGTATCGCCCTCCGCTGTTTTTGCTTCCTCGAGTTTGTTATCGACGTCGGACGCTCTATCACAAGTTTCAGTCAAGGGTTTATCACAGCATTGGGGCTCCAACACGTTCGTGGAAACAACTTCAAGCTTCTTCAACTGGGCAGACTGTTGACAAAGAAGCTGTAACGTTTCCGCAGCTTCCTCTGCGGATGGCCTTGAATCCCCTTCTTGTAGAGAGTCGTCAGAGTTTGTGGTGGGAAGGTTCGGCGACGACTCGGGGAGAGACACAACAGTGGTTTCCTCTATCGAAACCGATGAAGTCCTCGTGTCTGCGTACTTAGACATATCACTGCCACCAAGATGACTTTCAAACTGTTCAATACTGTTGGACAACAGTTCAAGGCCACTCAAATCAACAGGTTGATTGCTCGATTTCGCATACGTGGGTGCAACGTCCTCTACCGTCAGTTTTGGTTCTTGGACGTTCTCAGGGGCTTGAACAGATGGCACGAGTTGGGGAGGTGAACATTCTGCTCCCTTTGCTTGAGGAGGTTCCTGGTTCAACTCTTTGGAACTCGATGATTCCGTGTTTTCGTCTTCACTGACTGGAGGCGTGTCCGTCTGGTTGCTGGCGTCTTGGACCTGGACCTGGTTCTCGTTACTCGCAGAGGCTACGGCGCTGGACGTGTTTGTATCATCACTCTCCGATTGGCTCACAACTACCTCAGGTGGCGGAGTCAAGCAGGTTTCCGCTGGGTTGACCGGAGAAGTCGCCTTAGTTATGAAATAGAAATAAATTATATGTATGTGGAAAGATGCTGTTTTCATCAGACAATCTGTTTTAGAGGATTTTAGAGGTAAAAAGCAAATAATTTAACCTTTTTAGAAAACAATTTGAATTTGAATAATAAATAATGATTTTGATTCTTCAATTTCCACCTTTAAAACTAGACCTGTTAGGTCCAATAGTACTAATAGTATTGACAGGTCCAAGCAAGGCCAATAGTACCAATAGTATTGACAGGTCCAAGCAAGGCCAATAGTACCAATAGTATTGACAGGTCCAAGCAAGGCCAGTAGTACTAATAGTATTGACAGGTCCAAGCAAGGCCAATAGTACTAATAGTATTGACAGGTCCAAGCAAAGCCAATAGTACTAATATAATGACATTTCTTTTAAGCATACGTGTTTGGTCTAACTATCTAACCAGCTAACTAGAATACTTTGGTCGATTCTAGAGACCCTATTCCACTCTCGGCCTATACATCTGATATTTATTCCTCATGTGGTCTGACGATCAGAGTTCCCGGCGATCCTGAGGTACAGAGTTCGACCCCCGGCACTTCCAGAATTTTTCTGTGAAGTAATGGGTCTGGGATGGGGTCAAACAAGGAACTACTTGAAGAAATAAGTAACGGCTCTAGTCTAGAAAATTAAGATTAACGGCCGGAGGGGGTTCCTTGTGCTGACCACATGATATCCTCTTTCCATAAATATTGGCAGTATAATTGCCAACCACGGCATATGCTCGGTTGGTATACCTGGATTGCAGGCTTAAGCCATGGAGGTTTTTTTTTATTTATTCCTTTCATATTAGAGTTCCTCAAGGCCTTTAGTCAACCAAATGGAGAGGATCGCAAGAGTAATATAGTGCGTGCTACTTCTCTGGGAAGACTCACCTGCGACCTCTTCCCACTGTCTGTTTGCACCGATGCCGATGGTTGCGGTGTCTGGGCCAGCTGCACCACCGCCGTGGGATGCTCATAGAAATAATGGGTAACCGGAGTCACCGTGGTGGTTGCGCTGGAGAACACTTGTGTGCACGTCGTGTTGGTACCCACAGACACATCCACCTGCCGAGATGGCATCACCGGCACCTGCTGAAGATGTATAGTTGAGACGAAGGTGGAAAAGTAAATGGGATTTTCGGTGCATCTAGCTAGAGTTGGGCCAAATCCACTATTTTACAAACACAAATCTTGGAAAAAAGATAATGAAGATTGAGGCCTGGTACTGGTTTATCCTGCACGGTAAGATGTAAGTCTTACTATATCATGTGACTTACGCTTGGTAGCTTCGTCAGCTTCGTCTGCCCTCCTACTCCTTTTGCTACAAACCACGCAACTGAGCTCTTGGAAATATACCTACTGATAATCTGCATGTGCAGAGACTTCTAGGCTGGGGGAGGGTGGGGGGGGTTGAGAAGATGTTAAAGATCTTTATTGGTGTGTGGCAGTATCTTGCCCTTGTTTGTCTTTTAAACTGGTGTGACGGACAGGACTATACCATGCAATGACATTTTATAAACCGGTTTTTAGACTGAAAAAAGAGGTGGGACGATTATGTGGTGAAATACGGTATTAAATGGTTCTGAACCAACAATAAGCCATAAGCTCCAAAACAAATTTCACATGAAAGCCCGAAAAAAAAAATATATATTTATATATATAGGATTTGATTCTTGAATCAGAAATTTTATTGAATCCTTGGATTTTGAATATCCATTAGGGTTTGAGAGTATTAGCCCCACTTCATACATAAAAAAAAATTAATAAAGTGTTTGAATAAAAATTGTATTCACGATTTTTTTAAATATATAAGATAGGTCCAGGTTCCCATCTTGACCAGGGTCATTTCCCATTTGTTAGTAGATCATTTACACCGCCAACATCTTAGTTTTGAGGTATGATACTTGTCAATAGTAATTAGGAAAGTTGATGGTTACTATACAATTGAGACTAATTTTTTTTTTTCTAGAAATCTAAGAATATTTGAAATTTCGAGCTCGGGCCAAGCTTTTAATATAATATATGATGGTATATTCAAGTTCACAATTTATTTGTGTGTATAGATATGAGGGGGAAGCAGGGAGGGTCGTGATGTGTTTGTTGAATGAATTATTTACAAGTATTATAGCTCAAATCTAATTTATAGAAAACTTTTTTTTTCATCAAAAACTATTAAGGTTGGAGTACAGACAGGGAAGATGAGTTAAGGGCAGTTTGTTGTAGCTTTTACATCAAAACTCATTTTTGGTCAAAATAAATTAAATATTTCTCCAGTAAAAACAAAGGGTTTAATTTTCTTTATGTGGTGAAATCAACAGTTGTTGAAAGTCTGTCACGAGTGTAGCGGCATTAGATGACAAACTTTATCAATGAAGAGAAAAAAGAATTGTCATTAAATTATAGGACACTTTCGACAAATATTCAACTGTTGATATCATCGTGTGAAGAGAATTAAACTCTTTGTTTGTATTGGAGAAATATTGGATCTATTCTGACCAAAAAAAATGTTGATATAAAAATTGCAACACCTGCCCTTAACTTGTGTACCCTACATTCCCACATTTATTCAAGTATTTTTTTTTATTAGTTTAATTTAATTTTCTTTTTAAAAACAAATTTTTGAAGTTATACTTCTTTAGGCGCGTTATGAAAAAAATGATGAGAGTGAAATTTTAAGATGCGTGCGCATCACTGTAACACAAAAGTAACAGGTTGATGCTAAACCACTCATTAAGTCTC
>CABEEJ010007670.1:0-23838 GCA_901482245.1 Timema douglasi | reverse complement strand
CCCCCCCCCCCTGAACAAAATTGCTCAGTGTCATAAATGCCAGAGATTAGGACATACCCGCAACAACTGTCAAAACAACACCCGTTGTGTCAAATGCCTGTCAGTGCACGACACAAAGGACTGCCCAAAGAAAGACACCACCACCCCGGCAAGATGTGTAAACCGCAGAGGTGACCACTCTGCAAACTACAGCAAATGCCCCGTCTACAGGAAACGCTTAGACGAGAAACTATAACTTCACACAGCTAAACAAGAAGCCCTCACCCATCAGAGACAGATCCCCCCACCCCCCAAAGCCACTGGCAGTCTCTTCCCCTCTCTTCACCAACGACCGAAGACAGTGGCCGAAACGCGCCAATCCGAGGTCGCGTCCCCAAGCCGGCAATACAGCCAAGTTGTGCGACAAACACGGCCCCCACAACAAGCAGCCCATGAACAAACCTCAACAGCCTCTGACATCAAGGAACTATTTAATTTTTTCAAAGACTTAAATATTATAAAATTAATTACACACTTCAAACCGTACCTTACAAAGCTAAGGCAAGCACAAGACACAGCATAAAAATTAATGATTGTCATAGAAGGTCTGACTAACTATTTATCTACTGTTTAATGATGGACACAAGGAAGACACGGACTAAGGACATACTTCGCGTTTTTTTTGTGGAACGTGAATGGAATACTCCAGCAATCAAAATAATTAGAAGATTTACTTAACATTTATTCAATAGACATAGCTCTTATAAATGAAACCCACTTAACTCCCACAAAAAATGTTTATTTTTACGGTTACGAAATCTACAGGTCAGACAGATTAAATAAAACAGGAGGGGGGGACAGCGGTCCTTATTATAAGAAATCTCCCACACTACCAGCACCATTTTAAAGATTTAATAACAATAGAAGCTACAGTGGTAAATGTCAATACACGAGGGGGGAGTATTCTTTTCGCGGCCATATACAAACCGCCGCAGGCGACCCTACAGACACAAGACTTGGACGAACTCACATGGACAGGGAATATAGTACTAGCAGGGGACTTAATTTCTAAACACATAAACTGGAACAGTAAGACAACGACAGCTAACGGGCGCACACTAAACGAACACGCAGACAATAACGACTACCTAGTGATCGCACCAAACGAACCGACATTTTACCCTTCAAATTACCTATACAAACCAGATATAATAGATGTAGTTCTAACAGATTTAGGCATCACACCAAAAGACCTCACGGTGTTACACGAATTAGACACAGAACATAACCCAATATTCTGCGAGATAAGAATTACCGCATATATTGAGATAAGAGGGCTCACTAACAAACAAATCACATGTAAATGGGACACCTTCAAAACAGCAATGGAAGAGACACTTCCGGAGGTACACCACATACAAGACACGGAAGAAGCCGAAGCAACGCTTTACTTGTTCACGTCTATCGGACAACAGGTCTACAAACAGAGTACAGTGAGGGAACCAATCACACATGACCTCCAGATAAATAACCCACAATTAGATTTCCTCATAGCTGAAAAAAGTGAAGCTAGGAGGGACTGGCAGGCATTCAGAACCCCCCAACACAGGACAGCCTACAATAAATTAAAAGCACAGGTTAAGAGAACAGTTAAAAGCATCAGGTTATACAGATGGAACACTTATGTCACAGAGGCAGCCACCGACAGTAGCAAAACATGGAAAATAACAAAACAATTAAGGGGAGAGAAAAAAATCAGGTCATTACCAGCCATACACGGGGAAAATGGTGTGGCCTACAAAAGATCGGAGAAAGCGGAGGCCATAGCCACCACACAAGAAAAACAGTTCACATCCAACCAAAGACCACAGAAAACTAACTTCACCAGGGAAGCCACCATGTCAGTGAGGACTTATTTAAACCAAACAACACACAGGCAGATTACATCACATTGGAAGAACTTACATCTACTATACAGGAACTTCACAGAAAAAAAGCCCCAGGAGACGATTACATTACAAACGAGATAGTACAACACCTACCACAAAGGGCAGTGCGGGAACTCTTGACAATACTAAATACACTACCGTACTTATGTCATTTCCCGGATGATTGGAAGCTGGCTATGGTCATAACAATTCCCAAACAAGGTAAGGACCCCATGTTTCCCCAAAACAGAAGACCAATCAATCTCCTCCCCACACCCAGTAAATTATTTGAAAAAATGATAATTAGAGGATTAAAAAAATCACAGATGATCAAAAATTATTCTAGAACTTCAATTTGTCATCAATAATTATCACTCCACCGCCCACCCAATAGTAAATCTAGTAGAAGACGCCACTCTGGTTTTCGAAGAGAAACAGTATCTAATCGCAATATTAATAGATATAGAGAAGGCTTTAAATAAAGTGTGGCATATAGGCCTACTCCATAAACTAATCATACTTGACTTCCCCTCATGGTTCGTCCACACAATCGCCAGCTTCCTTAGTCTGAGAACATTCAAGGTAACAATGGAGGGTAAAATGTCCCCAACACACCCAATCTGGGCGGGAGTCCCCCAAGGTTCCACGCTATCACCACACCCCTACAACATTTACGTTTCCGACATACCCTCCGACCCGAGAGTCAAAGTTAGGCAATTTGCAGACGATACCATGGTCTACGTACAAAATAGAAACATAAACTTCTCAAGTCTAGGAATCCAATGATACTTAGTAACATTACAGGAATGGTTCACAAAATTGAGAATTAAAGTAAACCCAGACAAATCAGCAGCATTGGTAATATCTAAAAGGCTTCAAACCCCACCAGCTCCTTTCATATTATTTAATACAGAAATACCAATACAGACTAGCGTAAAATATCTAGGCATAACAATAGATAAGAGATTAACTTGGAGAAAGCACATAGAACAAACAAACACAAAAGCGATAGGCAGATTCGTGCAACTTTATCCACTGTTAAAAGGTAACGAGTTAACGGAACACAACAAACTAATTATCTACAGATCAGTCATTCAGCCAATCATATTATACAACTGCGTAGCCTGGAGCTACGCATCAGCACACTTACTAAATAAACTACAAACTACTCAAAACAAAATACTCAGAACTATAACCGGGACAAACAGCTACACCAGAACAGATGATCTACACACCATGACAAAGAACAGACTACTACAAGAAATATACAGGGATATAAACAAGAAGTTTTACGAACAAAGCGACACGCACACAAACACAATCATAAGATCACTAGGACGCTACGACTCAGAATACACCAGAAATACAAAAACCTAGACTGGCATAGGGACAAACAAAATACATTAAAAAACCAAAAATTTATTAAAAATATATAAAACAAAAAAATTTAAAAAATTATTAGTTTTAGTTAAACATCACTAGTTATAAACATTAAAAAATAAGTCACTATGTCATGAAGCCCAGTGGACGCGGACTACCTTCTCGAAGGCAAACGGTAACATTTTCACGCACAATCGCTCATTTCACGCCATTACTACCTTAGTCACGGCCGGACGCCACTGGGATAACCATCTAGGTTGTCTACTAGCCAGAGTATAATCCTGGCGCCCCAGATGGTGAATGGAAATATATCCACCTCACTCCAAATACCAAGAAAAGAAAATCCTACCCCAACAAGTAACTCTCAATACCTTTGACACCGCCGAACTCCACAGGGACAACTGATTAGGTTCTCTACGAGCAAGAGGATAATCATGGCGCCGTGGTCGGCCCCTGATGGGGAATGGAAATGTAACCATCCGCTTCAAACCAACTCTTAAACAGTTAAGCCTACCAAACCATTCCCGGACACACGTTATGCCATCACTCACAATCGATCATTCCTAAGAAACCAACCTTCCTCATCCTAAGAAAAGAAAATCCTTCCAAACCTCTTTACCACAGCAAGATCATTCACAATCACCACTATTTTCACTCAAAGGGTACTAATTTATAACTTTGTATTTTATTGCAGCATCATTCAACGGTTTCACCCATTCATTGTTTCACCCTCATATCATGAGAATAGGGGCTAGCGACTGCTGCCTGTAACTCACAAAGCATAAACAGCCCTTTCTCAGATGACCTAGCTTGGCGTAACTGTCAAGTTGGATAGTCTGAGTCAGGCAACAGCCGAGTGGCATCAATTAAAGTGGACAGCAATAGACAAGAACTTTGTAAATATAACGCGGTAATATATCAAATACAGTAATTATCAGTGTCGTAAAACCATCAGCACCAAGGGTGCAATGATCTAAATAAATCGTGTGCAAATTATAAACGGTCTTACTTATTTCATAATTCGAAGAAATATCACTATAATTGGTGCTCAATCACGGGGCTATAAATATCAATTATCTCATCAAATACCCAATATCTATATAATTGGTGCTCGATCATGGGGCTATAAATACCAATTATCTCATCAAATACCGAGAAAATCATTTTAATTGGTGTATAAATACCAACTATCTCATCAAATAACGAGAACATCTTAATTGGCACCCAACGTGCAAACGTATCTTCATATTTAGCGCCCATCGCGAGGCGTATATATTTCAAAACATTCCGTAGCATTATAATATGTATATTTTGGAACGGTTTTTATTTCAATGTATTGCCTACTAAAATCTGTCTAGTGTAAGCAAATACGAGAAAAACGCTCCCACAAAAAAAACAAATTTTCGTTCATAAGGATCAAAATATTAAATTGGTCTACCTAATATGCTTACATAATAAGTAGACCAATTTAACAATTTTACCCTTATGAATAAACGTCCACACTAAACAGATTACACGGTTCTTCATAACGCGAGGTACTTTCGCTCATGATATACCTATGTAAGGTAAGCTATGGAGTATTATTATATTGCTGAGAAAATTGAAATGAATTTAAATTATGGTGAATGTAGAAGAAAAGTGAACGATGCTATTCTACTGTACGCTGATCGTTTTCATGAGAGAAATGCACCATCACTAAAATATGTTTATCGTGTAGCTCAAGAATTTATGGAAAATGGAAGAGTTCTAGAGAAAAATGTGGAACTGCCGAGATGTTTTCACTAGTGAAGATATTGAGATCGCAGTCCTAGCCACAGCAGCTAATAATAATAATAATGTAAATTATCGTGCTATTTCTAGTGATTTAGGACTATCAGAGAGTAGTGTTCTCTAAATATTGAAGCATAATAGATTTCATCCTTACCACGAGGCGTTGCATCAATGTCTTCTTGGACAATACTTTCTCAATCAAGCGGAACTCAACTAATGGGCAATTGAACAAGTAAGAATTAATAGAAACTTTTTTTTTAAAATATCATTCTCTGATGAATCAAGCTTTACGAATCGTGGGGAAGCTAACCGACACAACATGCATTATTATAGTGCAGAAAATCCAACACGTAGGTTCGGGCATGTTGATAGGATGAATGTAGATCGAGTGACGAAGAAAATATATTAAGTATGAGGGTGTTGATAAATAGGAAGGAGTAGGATTTGGTAGATGTAGCTAAATGTGGTAGACGAATATGTGAGATAAAGAAATATTAATCGTTTTAAGAACAAAATAGCAAATATTAATTAGGTACCTATGTTAATGTGGTGTGTTGTGTAGCAAGCCATATATGCTTAGGTGTATGTGTATGTATATCGTGGTTATGTTAGGCTGCTAGAATAAAGTTTTATTAATATTATTATTATTATTATTATTATTATTATTATTAGCACCGCGTCTTATTACTCGTTCGGGTTTTACGCAATTACACTAATGTGTAATAGTAGGGTGATTGTAAGTTGAAATTGAGGACCTACAGCTTAGCGTGGGATCCGAACCACATTGGAGGCCTGGCATTACACTAGAAAAAAGTTGAACTCTTCATTTGGTTTTGTTCGCATCGTCATATTATTTGGCTTCAGGTTTTTTTTCAAACAAATGGTCTTGGATGAGTAAACGGCCGCTCGTGTTATTTAACTGGGAACAGCTACACTGTTTATAACATGCTCCTTTTGGTCAAAATATTCCCCTATTCTCTCGTACTTTCAAGTAATTACTAATTAGTTCTTTACTTTTCTTTTTCTGACTACGATATTTCAGCAAACCTGAAGTTTAGAGTTTTATTTATTTGGAGCTTTAGCCAAAAAAATAAATGTTTATTGAGCAAGGGCTTTATGAGTGTAATCTGTGAAATCATATTCTAAACATTGAATCACTTAATGGTTTAAGGCATTAAAGTATAAATGAATAAATATATAACATCATGGAATGTTTAAAATAAAAGAAGATAATATACATTAATGATAAATTATATAATAAAAATCTAGTTTAAAAATAACTAGATACAAATATAAACCATTTGTACAACAAATTTTAGTTTCTTAGTCAAAGAACCTATAACTGCTAGTGCTTAATCAAATATTAGCTTTTGTATATAGCTTAGTCTTTCTATAAAACTGATTATCACTTTCAACGAGCTGTAGATAATTAATTAGTTTAATATAGAGATAATTACTCTAAACGCATGTTTTGAAGTATTTCTTTATAAGAACCATTTCATCTGAAATATTAAAAGATACCATCCTTACAGTCATGTTGGCACGAGTATGAATAATGCATCAGTCTCGTCTAGTTTGATGTACCAATTCCGAAAGCCCGGAGGTAGAGTTCTTGTATTGAACATTTTTCCTTAAATAGTTCTCCATTTCTCATCCAAGCGAGATTGTTTGAACATCCTTTATATAAACCTTTATCATTCCTAGGCTATTTTTTTAAATATGTTAAAATTTTTGACGGGAAAAAATTAGAGGTCCTCAAAGGAAAAAGGGTTCGTTTTCAAAATCGTGTTTAGTTTGGGACATTTAAGCTAATGTGCACTTTTTGATATGATTGCTGATTAATTCAATTTATGGATTAATTATTATATTTTTCCCATACACTCACATGGCCCAGTCCCCCAACAGGTAATAGATCACGATGAAAGGGGAAGTTATTATTTCATAGATGATAAATATTTCACCGTTGCAGGGAATGAACCTGGGACACTTAGCACAATAGTAAAGATATAGGTTTCTGAAAAAAAGTTACTAAATATACTTGTATGTATTTATTTGCATGAGTTTTTGTCAGGATTTGCGATACGATGTTCTTTGTTTGTTTTAAGCTCCTAAAACAACATATAGATGAGACAAAATTGAAACCTTAATTTATTTAAAATCACTTCATCCCAGTTCTCGAAGAAATAAAATTCATAGTTAGAATAACGTCAGGCTAGACGGAGGTTTGTTTTTTTGTGCTTTATCTCGTCTATTATGTGCGACACATGACCATGTTAATATTCTCACTCTTCACTCGAGATCAGTACTTCCAGGTGCTTTTTTTTGTTAGATAATTGAATTCCAGGGGAATGGGATCTATGCATAAATATGTTTATTATAGTATTGAATTATTAACATGTAGGCTTACAGAAGATCTAACTTGAGTTACACTCTTTCATTCATCCGCTAGAGCTGTAGTTTATATGTAAGTGTGAGAAGGAATATAACTGTAATTACTATAGTTGTTTAGTCTAACTCATTTGATAATTTTTCTGGTAATAGTTTTTCTAGGCCCCACTATCGCATGGGGCATGTCATAGCACTTTATTGGATCGATTAACTTTTATTCAAAAAATAATGACAACTAGCACCAACCAGCTACTACGAAACATGCGTCATGCAGTCACATGTGCATTGTTTCCACTGTCGTTTTTGGATATTTTTTTTAGCACCGCGTCTTACAACCTGTTTATTTCATACGCTTTGAGGATAGTTAAGGGTTGTAACCAAAATAGAGTAATTTCCATAAATATGATTTAATATTTATATATTAAAGAGTTATTTATAATTTATAAATAACCAATGTATTCTAAAACTATAAATTTAACCATAAAATGTATTCGATTAAAATAACTTTTGAGAAAACTTTCAAAGCCTAAATGTTTAATTTACATGTTGGAAAGACAAAGAAATCACTGCTATATTTGATAATTTAGGCACATTTGTATGTCTTTTCCCCATGTGTTTGTAAATAAACATCTCGGAAATCTAAGTTATACATTTCTAGAAAACTTCAAACAACTTTATAACAGTTATTTTTGTTTACAATAGTTACAATTATATTTGTTCATCCACATGGTAATAGTTTACTTGTACTGAAATATTTACCAAGCATGTAGTAAAATATTGCCACTTTATATGGGCCATTTGAAGAAATTAATATTAAGACAAGCTTTAAATCTCTGGATGTCACAATTTTATTAAGTTCACATAAATGGGCGGAAATTTTTTTTTTGAAAGGATTTAAGGTGGCGCGAAATAAAAGGTTCCTTTTCAAGTAGTGTTAATATAAAATAATTTGTTTCGTCAAAAAAAAAATCAAATATTTATTAAGTAGAAAAATATATTTTGATTGTATACGATTAGTAATTTCAGCCGTTCTTGAATATTTGTCATTCGATTCGATTCGATGATAATCCTTTTGAGTTAGGAAAAATCATGTTAGACAATTTTAGGACACCCTTGAAAAATATTCAATAACATTTTAAATGGCCATGTGAAAATAATTAAATAATTTTTTTCTACTAGAGAAATATTTTGTTTTTTTGGCTGAAACATGTTTTTGGTTTAAAAAATTTCAAAGAGCTGAACTTAACTTGGAATTTCTATCGACCATCTTAAGGACAATTTGCCATCTAATATTTCCTCTGCTCACAAGCCTGACTATACTCATAAAAGAATAACATCGTTGATGTAATAATGTTTGAAGTTTGAAAATGGAAAACTGGTGATTTAAACATAGCATAAGAAATTGATTTTTTTTAAACTTACACCTGGGCATGAAAATTGATACTAAGGACATTGTCTATGTGTCGTTTTTCAAATAATTTAAATTAAATAGCATTGTGGCTTCCTCCAAACAGACATTATCATAGCTACAATGGTGTGCACCTTTTGTGTTGGTATTCATAACGTAAGTAGATAATGATCGTGTATCGAAAAGAGAAGCCCCACAAATATTGTGCCTGAATCTAGCATATTAAGCATAGATTTGATCAGAACTGGACTCACATATATTATTATTTTTCACGATATTATTAGTTTTCTCTTATCCAAATATGACTGCTAGCGTAGTCACTTGGTATTCATCCTCAGGTATACATATCTAATAGAACATAGAAACAAAAGTATGAAGACGAACCATGTGTAAAGAATCCCAGATAACCCATTTCATGGTAAAACTAGAGGTGTAGGGATTATTTTTGGTCCCTAGTGATCCTACGTCCAAAACTATTCCAATATACTAGGAAATTTGATTGGAAGCTTTTTTGACCTAAACTAAGGAATCAGTGGGGGTTAACAAGCAGGAATCTTTGGTGCCTCACTCAGATTTTAGTGGTTTTGGGGTGTAGGGGGCGGGTGGGAGGCCAGCTGGCAGCCTCGGGGCTTTTCTCTCTACGTCCCTATGCTACTGGGAAAACTGCGTACAACACACCCCTAGATCTGAGATACCTAATAATACAATTTGATAAAACATTCAATATATTTTTAACATTGCGTCCTACTACACATTCGGGCTATAAGCTTATGTAGACCTACTAATTATAATAATGGTTCAGGGATGATGATAGTAAAGTTGAGTTTAGATGAATTATAGCCATTTGTGCATTAAGAGAGAGTGGGAAACCATTTAGGAAGAACTACTCTCAGTACACACAATAAGGATCAAATCACGATCTCCCTTTCATAAGTAGTCTTGTCTACTGCGAGACTAGCGCCTTAGACCACGCGGCCACTGACGCAAGTCTTAATGTATTGAAATGGAATTTATTGGATGGGAAGAATAATTACATAATACATTTTCATATACTCATACGTTAAGCCATGTGATTTCATGTTGTCACTTTTAATAGATATTATCATGATCTAAAAGATAAAGCTAAGATAAGAGCTAAATGCTAGACATTATACCTGCACATAAATTAAGCTAGGATTCTATAAAGGGGACATCCCTTGAGATTTGATCGTAATGGTGAGATATTCTAACAGACATAAAATGGGATACTTATTAGTTTATCAACCATGAATAAAACACTACGACTCTAATATAAATATCTCCTTGTCAGGCCAAAGTGCTATGTAGGCCCTACTGTACGTGTATACATTTCTTCGTTCATACAATATACTTAGATCATTATCCCGATTAAATTATTCCTTTGGGGAGAGGGTGAGGATAGTATGCTATAAACGGTGTTAAATTTTGTAATCAAACCCTCATCACCTTGGGAAATTTAGTAAAAATAAGTTTAATATTCAAGACGAATATATATTATTAATACTTAGATTTGTACGCATAATATTTTAAGATACTTAGTTTAGTCTCGTTTCAGTAAAACTACTTGTAAAAGTTTTATTATTATAGTCTAGATAAACTCAATAAAGAAATATTCAGAAATTTATATACTGCTTTATATTAATAAAGTATAAAATTATTTTAATGCTGATAAATTTTTAATAATTATGAATATATTTTCACCCCACAGTGACCAATATGGGTGAGACTTATAGCTTATGAGTATTTACTTATAGAAAGTACAATTTTAAACTGTATACATTCTACTCACTGTCCCCATTTGTGGAAATATGGGCTAAGGCTGACCTTCTGGTATGTTATTTTGTTTGATAATTATTTATTTTTAAGACTTACAAACAGTTTGAAAATGTATTTACTTATTAAAAATACGCAGTAAGTTTTATACAACGATCTAAAGTCTTTCTCTATAGTGAACTACCTACGTGAAGAACAAACTTGTGTCAGTGACGTCACACAGGACGCATTCCTCATTTACTGCGCGTGGCGCGCAGGTAGGTTTTACGCCCACTGGTCCAAATGTTATAAAACTAATCCAAGCGAAAATTCACTTACATGTGGTGTCAAGTGGAAAGTGAAGTTTATTTACTTAACATTGTGTCAGGTTTTACTGGGAGGTTAGAAATCTCTTGTTAGTTCTGCTTGTATCTACAGGTATTGTATAAAAGTGCACGCTTGAAAATAGAACATAATGAAACAGTTAGCTACGGCATTATGCATTCGAACGTTCTCTGTGTGCTTTATATATTGTGAACTGAGTGATACATTTTAATCAATAAATAGTCATGACTTAAGCTTCAAGGTATTTTTAAAATTATATCCAAGTTCACCCATAATGTTAAAGAAGTTTACGATATTTTTTTAGATTACTATTTTGGTGATTTACAACCTCTTTGTGTTTGTGACACGCTTTCAGGTAGTTGAATTTATAGTAGCACATTTCAAGGGGGTTAAAATGAGATGAATTAAAAGAAAAAATAATGTTAAAAAAAATATTGAACGTTTACTCAATATTTTATATAGTTTGAATCTTTTCTTTCTCACAGCCTCTTGGATGGAGAAAATATTTTGATCGTCTTAAAATCGAGTTTGAGATTTTTAGGTATATCAAAATTTCATGATCTATTGACCCCTAAAAAATGATGTTTGTAATGCCGTTTGTCTTTCTGTCTGTATGTATCGTGGCCCAAAAATTAAACTATTTCACCAATCGGACTAACACTTGATATCTAGGGTTTTTATTTAAATTTAAATTAGTGGCAAAATGATAACTGGACAAGGGATTGGGCCCCTTACCGTGGAAAATCGATTCTGTTAGAATGAAGACCTGCAATGGTGAAGTTAAGTTTACAATGGGATAGTACTGAATTAATTTAACTAATTCTACTGTTACACTCTCTTATGTGAGAATAGTTGAGAAGAGGAGAGTAATTATTGGTTTCACTTACAGTTTATTGATATCATAGCATTACATAACTGATTTATATCCAGCTGGACCACAACATTCCTCACCGATGACTGCAGTTGAAGTTAAGGCCGGTAGAGAGCATATATTTTAATCTTTCGTCTAGGAGGGTGGATTAGCTGAGACTTTTATTGCATCTGAATAAGCTTGTTATTTTAATTAATTAATATTTATTTACTATAGTGACTAAGGTTCTCATATTTGATTGTTAAGCGTTTACTGTAAATACATATGACAAATAATACGAAAATTATCTCGGAAAGCTTCGTGATAGTTCAGTGGAGCAGTTTCGCCAACAACTTAGGATGGCATTTTGTTTGCCATGAAGAGGGAGCATATACTTCACAGCTGATGACTGACACATAATGAATTGTCCAGGGTATGTTTTGTTGTTTGTTATTGTCTGCGTTTTATAACACCCTTAATTTATTTATTAGTTAAATCATTGTAAGAATCTGTAATAATATTACAATACTAGCTCACCCGACAGACGTCGTTTTTCCAAAAGCTATTGGATTGTGGCAGTCCCACAAACTTATCTTTTCTGGTCAAGTTCTGGTGATGGCGTCGCTTATAAAGTGCACATGTCGTGATAACATATTTAGTTTTCAGTAATGGTCACCAGAACAGATAAGTTTGTGATACTATACAGTCACAAATGTGTAATTTAAACAAAAAAAAAATATAAACGTATTTCAAAGTGATCACTTTATTTATTTACTATCAAATAATTACCGTGGAATAAACCATAAATTTGCATAATGTTAATATAATTTTCTATGTATTTTTAATGTCATAATCATAATCAACTACTTACAAAATTAAGTTTTCTTTTTTTACACTGCAATACTTTAGTAATATTGTGTTAAATGATATTTTCATTGTAATGCTTTATGGTACACGATATTTATGTTTGATTGCCTGGCGCGTAAACAAACAAAGCTAATGGTTTTCCAACACGGGAACAGGCAACATACATTTGGCCTTGCGAGAAAACTGGGTTTTCAAGATTAATGCCGCAACTACTAAATGACTGCCCATGGAATTTATTTATGGTCATAGCGAAAGCAAGCCGCTACTGGAAACTGCAGTCGTTTAAATTCAAATGGTATGTCAGTCGGAATCATTGGGATGCGTGGTATCAAAACGTCTTCTCCTTTATATTTTCCCTTTACAATGGTTGCTTTGATCACGTTGTTCAGTAATTTTTTCACCACTAACCGTGTGCCGTTACAAAGAAGCGGTTGGTTGATATTTGGCAACATTATGATCACCAATCCGACCTTTAATGGAAGATTGTGAGGCGACAATCCTGGCAAATCCAGTCGAGTTCAAAAATTCGGGTGGATAGTTGACGACATCATCTTGGTTAGTAGTGGAATCAACTGATTTGTATGTTGTCAATTCACCGGAAATTTAATTTGAATTTTTAATTTTGATTCATTTACATCCATGTTTTTGGGAGCCAATATTGCTCATTCGCTCAAACAAATATAATCTCTGTAATTTTGAGCAACGTTTGGGAACACCATTTGAATGAGATCGGTTTTTGAATCAATAAACTGACAAAAACTGTCAGGGAAGGTAACACAGATATTGAAAGAGTCTAAAGCGAAGATTCCATTACCCATGTCAATGAGTTTTATTGAAAATATTTTTCCAGATTGATCATTTGACAACTCGACACGCATATTCTTGCTTAAATTTAGTATTTTTACGTGTTTCACAAACTGGAGAACTTTAAACATGCATTAAGTACATCAGCTGGCGTTGACTGTGGAATCACTGGCAATGTTTGACGAAAATCTCCTGCTAACAAAATCATCGCACCACCAAATTGGTTTTGATTGCTCCGCAGATCCTGCATGGTTCGGTCTAATGCCTAAAAAGACTTTTTATGTGCCATCGTGCATTCTTTCCACACTATTTATTTACATTGCTGTAAAACCTTTGCCATTGCAGAGTTCTTCGAAATCTTGCAGATTGGAGTTTCGTTGCTTTACATATTCAACGGCAATTTTAGCGCTGAATGGGCTGCTCGACCGCCTTCCAACAATGTAGCTGCAATGCCTGATGAAGCAAGTGCGATTGCAATTTCATTATTTGAGTGAATTGTTGCTAAAATCAAATAAATCAAAAAAGTTTTTTCTGTACCATCGGGAGCGTCCAAGAAATAAATCCCTCTAGTTCCATCATGTACAACTTCCATAAGATTATCAAATACATACTTTTGTTGTTGGTTCAACAGCGGAAGATTTATTCAAACTGATTCTCTTAAAGCATCTAGATCGTACAGTTTTTCTAATTGCAACTCTTGATTAAAAGCGTCGTGCATCGGGCGATTAGACGTGGCCATGCCTAATTGAGATAATACTTTGTTTGACATCATAGAGCACATATCCTCAATTGATTTTAACGGCTTGTAGTATATTTCTTCACTGACTTGTAAATTTGATTTCCTGTTCTAATGCGCATTTGATGCAAGATATCGTCACATATATCATCTTTGTATTTGATCCATAAATCAATTGGTTTTGATGGGAGGCATGTTGATATAATTATAGAAAACAATGTTCGTATTTGATGAGCTTGTTAAGGAATTATAGCATCATTGAGAGTTTGATCCCAATGAGCGTCATTTTTTAACAGTTGCAAACATTGACAGGCTTCTTTGTAAGAGCCACACAATTCACCAATAACAGTTCGTAAATGTGGGAATGATGTTGGGCTTCGAACATTGACTATTAGCAATCGCATATAAAAACACTCATCGTTGCATGGATGGACTGAATAAACTCGACCTATTGCATCGGTGGAATATACATTTGAGTAACCTGTAACTGGTTTTTCTTTTTTCCGTGGTTGAAATTTTATTGGGTATTGATTCCAAGTATAATATTTGGCATCTCGGAGTATAGCAGTGTTCGGGTGAAATCATCATTCTGACACATTTCAAAAAAACAGATCAAGGTTGTAGATGGTGGTTGAACTGCTCGTTGTAATGCGTTCTGTGCCGTGAAATATACTCTTTGACCATTTTCTAATTGTATGGCTAAGTGAACCACAGTGGGGTGTCTTTCATGAATGGGAAAAGAAAAAATGCGCCAAATTGCTTCATTACTGCTAACATACTGGCCCATTTGATATAGGGTAACTTCATCATTGTGATTCTCTGCACCAACTCCAATCACAGCCATGTCACTTCCTTTGGTTACATATTTACAAATGTATTTCATAGATTTCACGGAATGTCAAGATTCAACATTGATGTGCGCCTTTAAAGTCTTTGATAGGATCAAAGAATATGGAAAAATCCAACTATTATAAATTTCATTGTCTTGTTTATTAACTTTGATAATTGTTGATCTTCTGTTATTTGCAGTCTATCGGCGACGATACAGTGGATAACCATCATTTCCGGTAATTGTTTCTGCTACTAATGCCCGTAAGTAACGCTTCGAATATTTACCATCCAGCATACACGATGACTTTTGATTAAGTGTTCCACAGGGACCATAAATCATGTTTTAATAACTACTTCATGCAAGCCTGGATCTACTTGTACATCAGTGATTTCAGCTGATACAAATTCATCAACTTCATTTGGTCTTATCTTCTCAACCAACCAAATCAGAATATGTGCATGAGGCAATCCACGTTTCTGCCACTCTACAGAATACATCCAGCAGTGTATCTCGCCAAACACGCTATATTTCACAAAGCAATCCATTAAATATTTCAACTTTTGTATGAAGACTCTTGCCGTAATGTCACGGCGATCAATGGGTGATTGACCAGGGAATAAATCATGTTTGATTTCTTTCCACTGCGGATTGCACTTGAATGTAATAAATAAATCTGCTGTGCCATAATGACGAACATACGACATGGCTTCTTGAGCATATTCATGTATATTTCGAGGACTTCCGATGTTTGTTGCTGGAAGAATGGTCATCTGGCCAACATTCTATGCATTTCCATCAGTATTAATCGCATCTCGAAGGTGAATATACTATTCAGAACGGAGTTTGGTCTGGTTCAACCTGATGAATGTCAATCCCTCTATTTCAATTTTGACATACATATCAACAGCATATTGGTGAAATAATCGCTGACATTTCAAGATGTGATTGTCTTCATTTTCACGAACCATTAGGCGGTATGTATAATAGTTCATTGAACTGACTTTTGTTTTGTTTTGGCTCCTGTGAATTAATTATTGTTTTAATGACAGTTATTGAACTTGCATATAATACATAAAATAGCTGATACAAAATCTCCATTGCTAAACCAAATTTGTAATTACCTGTAAGGGGATTTATCATCTTGATTGAGAAGTGATAGCCATCTTCTCCTTTGCAAAACATGAGCGGATATTGTAGCGCATCATATGAACAATGTGTTTCATACACACGCTGTAACTGATAATTCCGGTTATCTAAAACAATATCATGGGCTTCCAATTTTTCTCCAACTATAACAATGGCAACTTCATCCATTGTTGGTGCATTGAAACGTCTTGCATGTTGGCCCACAGGAGTTTTATCATTATTAATTACAATTTTGTGATTATCATATGGCACGAGATCCAGTGCAGTTTTGGACAATGTAATCAACTTATTGTGTTAGTGAAAGAAAGTTTGTAATTCTTCTACAATAGACCTCTTCACTGAACTGTCATGTGCACAACGCAGATCAATTTCTTGTGTTGAATTGCCCATGAAATAGATTTTCCAGGAATTTGTAGTCGCCATCTGACACCGGCAACAGTGAACCTGCTCGGTGATATATTTGGCCGTGTATCTGTGAATTAAAAAGACAGGTTTATTATTTTTGTTACAAAAACTATAAAATAAACAAAGCAATACGGGGGAGAAGTCTGTTAGTTATATATTACCTTTAAAGTTGGCATTAAGTTGTCCCGCACTACATTTGTTGCCTCAAATGAAGTCATTTGGAAGCAGATGCTATATTTTTGGATATAAGTAAGGAAATGTATTGAATCCGTTCCTGTTCATGAAACCAATGAGTGCAGTGGCTCTGGTGGCGGAACCAATGACACTAATTTCACTTTGCCATTTGCGCAACACAATCCAACGACTTCATTTTTTTTATTTCAATGCCTTACAATGTGGGCAAACTGAGTTTATAGACCCAATAAAAACGCATTGGTAGGCACTGTAGTCAATTGATACATCGTAACTGAAAGCAGCTCGTTTCAAACCTGCAAGATTATTAGCTGAATGACGTGCTACACGGGTTTGTGATATCCGAGTCCTTTCAATTTCATTTCGCTCTTTACGTTGCTGTGCAATCCGATTAGAATGAAAATTAGCTTGTTTTCTAGCATTTAGACTTCTTCGACCCAAATTGTTCTACCCGCGTCTTATAGGCGGCATGAGTCTTGTACTGAGTATAAATGGAAACACACACAAAATAAACCAATCAACCAAAGATAAATCGAGGAAATTGTTTGTCGATTGAGAAGCGATGATTTAAAACCAACCAAGAAAATAACACGTACTAATTGAGAATCTACTGAAAAACTGTCAAAGTCAAATTGTATATCTTAGAAAGAGAAAATGGCAAATCTACGGATGCATTTAAGTAGTTTATATTAATTTTAAGGTTACGTTTATAAAGAGAAAGTGTCAAATCTACGAATACAGTCAAAGCTACTAATTAAATTTCAAATGTTTTTTTCTTTATATTATGGTTTGGTACTCTTTTGTTTTATTTGAATCGATTCTTCGATTAATCTATCTCAGTTCGCCATCCCTAGAATTGACAGCTAGGAACAGTTTGATTGGGGAAAAGAAAAATGTCGTTTTTACGTTTTTCATTGCAATTTTTCCAATTTTTATATTCATAAGAACCTTCCTCGGACTTCAACGAATATTATAGAAAAAAATTAGTTGAATAGGTCCAGCCGTTCTCAAGATTTGCGGTTAGAAATACATTTAGCCATTCATTTTTATTTATAAGAATTGATTGATTACTCATTTCAGAATATATATACATATAAATTAAAATTGATTGTTTTTCATCCGACTTATGTTATCATCTAATTGTATGGATATTTGGTGAACTGGACCTACAAGGATATTAGCTATTAACAATAACTCTGTAAAAAGTTAAGTTAATTACAAGGCCGTAACCAAGCCAATAATTTCAGGGTAGGTTTGTTGAGCACACCACCCAATTGACGGAGGCTAGAAAAGTTCTAAATATCAAACACCTCTAGAAGCACTCTGAAGTGTTTTTATGGTAACAAAAACCACTAACTGATGGAGACTAGGAAAATTTCTAAATATTAATCACCTTTAGAAGCTCTCTGAAGTCCTTTTTATGGTAGCACAGCCCACTAATTTGTACTTGGGCCTTGATTTTTATATTGTTTTGACCATCAATATAGCTTTATAATATGTATTTTGTTAATTCAATTTCTAGTGGGGTTCGAACCCCCATAAGCCCCCTGACTCTGGACTTGGTTAATTAGTGGTCTGTTTACTATGGTGAAACAAAAATTTGATAGATATAAAAATATAGCTTTAATAGGTAAAAATACGTCTTTTTATTGAATTAAAGCACCTTGATAGAGATTCACTATTTTCCAGACCTAAAAATAAACTTTTGTTATGCCATCTACTGAATTATTAAGCATCTGATTTTCTTTCTCATATCAAGAAAAGTATTGTGATCAAGGAAAATACAATCTAGAGATTAAGAATTATGTTTGTATTTTATGTGAACACAAACGCAAATAAGTCGAGTTTACAATTCTCTCGGTCTCCATATCTGTATGCTAGTATGTTTGTCCCCTGTCACGAATCATAAACGGCCTTATGATTTTATTCAAATTTCATATTTAGATTTTACAGGGCCATGCCATCAAAGTTTTATTTATCCTAGTCCTTTAGTTTTGAAGAGTTTACAAATGAGTAATTTTTTTGAAATCTGAATATATTCAGAACTGGCTTAAACGAGTTTGTTTGGATTGAATATATAGGGTTTGTTCTAAGTGGCAATTTGCACAATATAATTGGTTTTTGGGCGAAAATTTGTTTAAGGATATCGTACTGATTACCGATTTTTCATAAACTTGGGAATATTGTACAAATTACTCTAATGATTTGGATCCAAGCTGGTATCTTAGGAGTCTATGACATGGTAAATAAAATTTCCTGATTGTTTTTAGATAAAATCTAATTTAATGGTAGTGTACTGATGACTGATTAAAAATAACTTTAAATATTTTACAAATGGCTTTAACGATTTGTTTCAAAATGGGTATCTTGGTGGTGTTTAAAATGACAAATAGTACTGCTTACTTGTTTTTGAGGTAAGAAGTCATTTATGGGTAATTTACTCCCGACTGATTAAAAAAACTAGATATATTTTAAAAATAACCTTAATGATTTGATTACATATGTTTATCCTGGGAGTATTTTACTTGGTAAATAACCCTGTATACTCTGTTTTGGCTAAACATTTGATAAAGGGTCATTTACTGAGGAGTTATTTGTTTAAAATGGGATAATTTTTAAAATTTCAACGTTTTTTCTTAAAAGTAAATCTGTGGAGAGTTTAACTTGAAATAAAGCTGTTTAATTGTTTCAGGGAGAAAAATGGGATGCGAGTAGTTTATTGAAGATCATTATTAATTTGAATAATTAAAGATTAATTTAGTAGTTTCAGTAATAATTAGTATCGAGAAAGTATTATATATATATATATATATCCTTATTTATCCAAAATAAATTAATTTAAGAGTATTTTAACTAAAACATTTAAAAAAATATATTTTGGAAATTGATCTTAAAAATTGAATCAAAACAGGAATATATGATTAGAATATCATGATAAACAAGAATACGTTTTTATTTTAAGAAATTATTAAGGATATTATATAAATAATCTATTTTTGAAAATTTTAATTTTATCCTATTGATTATTGCTTTTAAAATATATGTATAAAGAGTGATTATTGTGATTAACAAAATCGTATTTTTGTTTTAGTGAATAAAAATTAATTAAGAGTTGTTTACTAAAAACGTATTTTGAAAATTTTCTCTCAAGCCACTAAACACAATATTGGAAAGATTTTGTGATTGTGTTTCACAATATTATTTTATATGAAATCAGCACTCTTTTCTTACATGTACGTAGTTGGCAACGATCAAGGTGTAGGATATAGCTTGTATTTAAATTTTTATTTTCTTAAGCTCTTCATAAAAACAGAATAATATCATACAAATTTATAACTGCACAACCAACCAATGAATGATGAATAATATAGATCATCATACTCGGTTGGTAGGAAGTACATCAGTGTTCATAGCAGTAATTCGGTGGTGACGTCCTACTGAGGTAACAAAATACTCATACTTTACTATCTCCCTGCAGCTTGCACCGACTTTGATAATGGCGAGTATGTCAATTTTTAAGGTAGGAGATCCAAATATTCTGTGCAGTAAAAAAGTAATTCCAGCCTATAATGGAGACATAAATTTCTTCGGTCTAGCTGCAGAAATGATCGAATTGGCAACTGTAATTCATTTTATGGGAGCACATTATATTCCTCTCTTTAGACTCATCACTCTACTAAGAAAGCTATACAGAGAATCCCCCCCTCCCAAAAAAAATTCTTACATGTAATTTTATATTATAAATAAATCACCTTAGCATTTATTATTTGAATTATTTTATAAATTTCGTAAAACTACCGAAAAGTGGAAACTAGCAATATTATGTAAGAAAATTGATTTAAATTTAATAAGCCTATGTTAATAAATACTATAAACATAACTTTAATCAATATAAACACTTGTTGCAGAGCTAGACAAACATTCACATTTAAAGCCATTTTATTCCTGCTTTGATATCTGTGAAATTGTATATAATTTACTTTGAGATTCAAGTTAATTATATCGTGTTTAATATTATTTATACAGAAAAATATTTTCAAAGTGTTTTTGTAGAACAAGAAATTATGCAAAATCAACTAAATAATGAGTAGTTATTTATTTAATAATAAAGTTTTTATGTAACAAAAACAAGAGTTTCAACTCTTACCAAATTAATTTTGGGTGGGCCCGCGGAATTTGCCACCTATGCTAGTATAAAGTCACACCACTTACACCCTCTGCCATCACTTCGGTGCTTTGGTATGTGTTAAAATCGTACCAGCGTGGTGGGAGTAAATGTCCTCTCTGATAATAATTGTGTCTGCCTCGACAATTATCTTTCTTTCATCCCTTTGGATTTTGAGATAGTCTTCATGCCCCTTATCAATCAAATTACGAGAGGCAAGATCACACAAACAAATGACCAAACCTTGTTTTCCACCTGAGGGATGAAAAACAACAGAATCTCCGTAGTGATCCTCACATTTATTTTTCAGAGGGTTTACTGTATAGCACTTATTTTATAGTGAAATATTTTTTAATCGTTGTAATAGATCGTCTAAGTAATGCTGAGAGTTTTAGTGACACAATTTTTAGAATCACTCCAATCTAGCTTCATGTAGTGCATTAGTGTTGGTTTGCACTCATATTGTACATGTGGGTACAGATCGAAGCCTACTAAATATAGGATAGCAATCGTGGTGAAAAGTACTTTTGCAGCAATTATATCTTTTATTCTTGAAATAACAGTTTGTCCCCAATCATTGGCTCATTTTGCACACAAAATAGCAACGTTCTTCTTTAACTCCAAAGTCGTTTCCTCTCTGACTGCTAAATTTGTATTGGGATGCTTCTTATTAACAAGTAATCCTCCTTTCTAAAATTTATATAGAGCTTCACTGATTCTACAAGTATATTAAAAATTCCATATTTTTGTAGCACACTAATTCGCTTAATATGTTATAGACCAGACCCTCTTTGAATTTTCATTTACAAATAACATACACATAACCTAACCTAACCTAACAATTCACATTCCATTGTAACGTATTCAACATAAAAACGCACACAGATTTATTGACATGTGTGACAGTCCCAACACCCTAACAACTAATGGAAATTGATTTTAATTTACAGAGAACAAAGCTGCAACACCTGACACTGTATTGGTGGTATAGTTAACACTAAATACGCTGACTATGTGAATATGGGAAATATACATAATAGGTTAACATTTGAAAGCATAATATTCAAATGCATGTTGACATAAGAGTTTAATAGAGCAACAAAAGCAAGCAATTACAAGGTAGACATCAAATCAAATCCATCATTTTCAATGTTGACCTATTGAGGAGGTTGAAATAACTAACATAGCAATAAGATAAAAATTGACACACTGTTAGAGTGAACTAGGCGTGAAACATCGTATAATTAACACTAAGATTAAACTCCACTAGTGGTATGAGCTATTGCCCCACTCTTAAAAGAGCTATAATCATAATTCCTAGAGAGAATGACAGAACTGAGGTTATTTTAAGTTACTCCCCGATGGGAGACACAGACTAATAACACAATACAGTAGCAATAGTAAATTTTTTACAACAAATATCTAATGGATTATGACAGGCGACAAGGGCTGAGTCAGAAGCTACTCAACTTCTAATACTAACAACCCTATTTTAAATAGGTGAGATTGATATATGCCAGTGAAGCTAGCTTGACCTAATTGAATTAGTTATATAAGTTTCAGAGAATAGTCTATTGGTCCCGCTTATAGAAACACTAGACAAATATCTTAGAGAAAGTGGTCATTCAGGATGCTAGGCCTCCTTACAGTATAGGCTGGCTAGTAACCAATTAGTATAGCCAGGTATAATGAGTTAAACCACAATCAATCTAGGTGCCAACCACATACCAAGCATAGCTTATAATCTATCAACAAGGTATCATGCTACTCCTAAAGGGAGTCAGGCATGGACATTAAATAGGGTAGGGGAATAGCCAGAAAGGTAGTAACAAACCCACAGGTTGCACACCACAATCAGGTGAACAACTATGCACTAACATCTAATAGAATGCGGGACATTCCCAGAAGGGCAGTGATACACCCACAAGTTTCACACTGCAAAGAGGTGAATAACAAGGCATAAATACATAATAAAAGTGGGCCACACCAGAAGGGCAGGAACTAACCCACAAGTTGCACACCACAATAATGTGAACAACAAAGCGTGAAGCACCAAGTTTCCACAAGAATAGCTAACAATTACCGAACTAGGTCTTGCCATTGGGCCTAGAATAATCTAAATCCCCCCTTTCCCACCTGATGGCACAGAAGACCCCAATACGGTCATACATGCCAAGAAGTGAGTTGCACTTCAATGAAACCACTAGTCTTAAGGACCAAGCAGAAAAAAATAAATACGTATGATCACTTATGACATGCTCAACATGACATTGCCAATTAAAACCTAACATTATTATACATATAAATAGTTAATAAACTCAAAGAGTGACAGAAACTCTCAATTTGTAAGAAAAAACCCCTTTACTTTTCATAATAGAAATCAAGCCACCTAATCCCTTCTAAAGAGAAAATTTTATAGTTTACCACACGTTATTTCTGTCTGTCCGGTGAGTCTGATGGCACCATCATCGTGACCACAATGTCATGATATACAGTAGATCGGAGAGACGTTGGTCATTGAATATTAGATTGGAGCTATGTTTTGCTCCCAGCGGATCAAGGCATTTTATACTGGTTGGACAGACGAGCCATGGGCAAAAGCGGTTGAGAGGCTATAAGTACCCCTCGAAATTTCAAACAGCATGTATACACTTGGCCATGACTCACGAGCCACGAAGAAATCCACTCAGATAGTTCGGTTTAGTCAAGTCCAGAGATGAATGAAGGCTCGTGTGTACAACTCTTCCAATGGAGCCATTATTACCCAGCGATGTTCCCGAGGCATAGTATGTAACAAATTATGTTATAACATTAATAAATATATACATATATGTATATATATATACATATATATATATAGGTGGGAAGTCCCT
>CABEEJ010007669.1:0-29028 GCA_901482245.1 Timema douglasi | reverse complement strand
TACACATTAGCGTAAGTGCGTATAACCCGAACGGGTAGTAAGACGCGGTGCTAATAATAATAATAATAATAATAATAATATATCTATGAAAATGTTTGATCTTTAGCTAAACCTAAGTTGTTTACTCATACAGGTAATCATTCATCTAATGAATTTATTTATTATATTCTATACAGTACTAGTGATTTCAGTCAGATATGGCATCGACTTCTTAATTTAAGATAAATGTGCGATTTTTTTTAAAAACATATACAACTTTTTTACGCATTAATATGTAAACACAAACTAACCATTTTACTTAAAACCATCAAATACTGTGTGAATTTAAAAATAGCTGGAGTTACATAAATATTAAACAAACAATTTACATATAAATACAAAATCTCCAAAACTATAATTATCTTTTTATTTTACGAATATTTATGTGGAATTAAAAGTTCCGGATTGGACAAATCGACATATAAAAATATTGACACTTTTTAAAATAGCTGTAACAATTACGATTTATATTAGTAAGCTTTTATTAATAATTAGATTATCTAAAGTGTATTTAGAAAGCCTAGAATAGTTTGATATTCAATACATTTTAATTTATATTTAAAGCACCTATTCTGTATATTTTATAATCGACCTCTAATTAGTATTTTCATTTAAGTTTTAATTATTATAACAGTAGATAAAATATGTAGTAATCAAATCTAATTACTATGAATCTAGTTTCCTATTAAATAGCTCCAATTGTTCCCATTTATGAACATCCTGTTTAAGTAATTATCTAGTATTTATAACCTAATTAACAATTTTAATTCATAATAAGGCCTTATCTAACAAATATAAGAATTACTAGATTTAATCTATCGTTTTCATACGTCAGGTAAAATAATACTTAGGATCACATTTGATAAATATTACCAATGGCTATAAAATTTTACTAAAAAAAATGGTAAAATTTAAATAACGTTGCCAACCAAAAAAATAAAATTAACGATACAATCAAAGAAAAATTTAAAAAAAATTTATAAATAAGTTTTTCTTAAGTAGGAAAAACAAACACATTTTAAAGCATAGTAATATGAAGGAGCTGGCTTATTCTGGAAAATTTAATTTAGATTAATATCAGTAAATTGGGCTAAAAGGGTTAAAAGTAAATCTAATAAAAAAAATAGTAAAAAGTTAAATTATTTTTTTAAAGTAGTAAAAAGCTATTAAGAATAAACAAGAAAGGTGAAAACTTCAAATGGATGAAAATAGGGTAAACAAATATAATCCTTTTTTTTAGCATTTTTACCACTTTAAAGTTACGCAGCATACACATTACTATTTGAGCAATCTTTACCCTTTTTACCTCATTTAACCTAATCGCACTCTATCATTTTTCCCTTTTTGAGAACGTTTTAGCCTTTTTACCCTTTATTGCCTTGTTAACCCATTTTATCCTTATGTAGTTTGTTGCCAATATATAAAACTGTTCACCCCCGTTTCACATATAGCCCTTTTCACTCGTCTTAGTTTTTTAATCCATTCTTCTCTTTTTTACACATTTACTTAATCTTTTTATAAGAAATTTATATTTAAAACTAAATCGTTAAAAACATTTTTTAAATATTTCAAATTTTCTACCGTGAGTTAACTAACCACTATTTAACATATTTTTAGCCAAAAGTTAATATATTGCTATATTTCAAGTCAAACAAATCATATATATGCAATTTAATCAAAATCAATAGATCCATTTTCTAAAAATTAGAATTAAAACAACTCGTCAGTAAGTTACCCTTAATTTACGGGTAAAGGTTAACTAACATAAAAAAAAACTTTGAAGAGTGGCTCTATATAATTTATATATCAAGTTTGAACAAAATCTATCAAACCGTTATTAAACTGTGACCAGGGACAGATAGACTGACAGACAGACGGACAAACATGGGGACTAACAGAATGTTTAAATATACTTGGTGACCTGGCGGTCTAGGGGGTAAGGTGTCAGACTTCTGTGCTGGCGGCTGGGGTTCAATCCTCGGTCCCGGCACAGATTTATCTGATTACCAAACCCTTCCTCCACCTCTGACAAGACGTCTTGTGAATGTGAGGAATGCCAGGTCTCCTCCGTGGTTCGGATTCCACGTTAAACTGTGGGTCCTCCATTTCATCTCACAATCACCCTACCATTACACATTAGCGTAAGTGCGTATAACCCGAACGGGTAGTAAGACGCGTTGCTAATAATAATAATAATAATAAATTTACTTTTTTTCAGGTTTACATAAAAAGTAAAATTTCATCTTAATCTTGATAATATATTTTTCTTTATAATCATAATACTTTCTATTTATATGAGAAAGTAAAGATATAATATTCTAAAAGGCTATATAATCAACAATAGACTTCACTCGTGATAAATGTATTATACATATGTGATTATAGTTTGCAAACAACTTATACTCAGCTATCAATTCACAAAGGATAAAGGAGTGTAGAGGAAAGCCTATTCAAACTTTTCACTTCGTGTTTTCCTTACACCGGATGTCCCTGGTTGTTTAAATTTTTTAGCACATCGAAAATAACCGATGGTTAATACAAATGATTGTGGCATTCATTTCTCACACGGTGTACAAAGGATTGACTATCGATTATGTTCACCTTAATAAGCTACATCCCCCATTATATCTTTACAAATATTAAGCTTTTATATTGTGTTGTGGCTAGCGAAAGTTCATGTTATTATATATATTTGGTTTTATTCACAACATTTACCTTAAGAAGAAATTTTAATTATGAATACCGTTTCTAAAAAAAATTGAAAATTAAATTTACATGCATAGTGTGACCTGGTGGTCTAGGGGTATAGTGTCAGACTTCTATGCTGGCGGCCGGGGTTCAATCCTCGGTCACGGCAAAGATTTATATGATTGCCAAACCCTTCCTTCACCTCTGACAAGACATCATGTGAATGTGGGGAATGCCAGGCCTCTACCGTGGTTCGGATTCCACGTTAAACTCTAGGTCCTCCATTTCATCTCACAATCACCCTACCATAACACATTATCGTAAGTGCGTATAACCCGAACGGGTAGTAAGACTTAGTGCTAATAAAAATAATAATACATGCATAGCTTGGAATATATATTTGCTACAACACACTCCTTAAATAAAAGACCCTATTCTCTTTTTATTATTTCTAATATAAAAGAGTCTATAAAATATATGTGTGTGGGCAATATCACTTGTAGAATAATTAGTGTAAATAATATGTAGTAACAATGTAATATTGCCCAGGGGAATCCCATAAGTTCTAATCATGCAGCCTTCCTGGGGAGGTTCTTCCCATGACCCGATGTGATAAGGTGATGGTGATAGTGATTTTTAGAGTGTGGAACCTGTGGAATCACTTAAATCTAACTTAAATCTAACTAAAGCCTAATTAACTGAACCCTGGTGATCATTTGGGGTATTCCCCTTAGGTGAAATATACCAAAGGTACTGGCTGGGACTATAACCCAGGGCACCAAGGCTTGTAGCCATGTGCAGGGATCACTATACCACTGGAGTGGTTAATGAGTTAACAAAACGTCTCTAAGATCAAAACAGCAGGTCGATGATCAAAAGTGTTAATCTCTACCAGTGTAGCATAATTACGTGAAAATTTAGGTTTCCATCCTTAACTAGTACACATAAGTGTTTTATTTTAAATTATTTTCTATATTTAAGCCATGGAAATGTTTATAAAGATCAACATTTAACCATTTTAATACCTTCCATTTCATTTTAAGTATCTGAACTATTTGTATGGGTAGTAACACAGAGTAAAAATAATTGAATAAAAACTTTTATTTTAATCTCTACATCATTTACTATTTATAGATGAAAAATAACGTTTTTAATGTTATTTATTTAAATCACTTTTAGATACCAAACTATTTATACAAATATATTTTTTTTTATTTCATCAAAACATTGTGATTAGTTTTATAAAACCTTTTAAAATACACTTGTTTTTAGTTTTACGTAGAAATTAACCCATTTAAATAAAATTTTACTTCCAACGTCTTTGTAAAATGGGTTTAACAGATTATTTTTTTTGCGATATATTAAGTTTTAGCAGCTACGTGTTTGGAATTATTGCATTTTTAAAAATATATAAGATATTTAAGATAAGAATAATGTTTAGATTAAGCTATGCCTGTTAAAATAAATAATATTTTCCGCTACTTCTCACTATCCATCCAGGAAATAATCATTATATTTACACTTTTAGGGTAAGTAGGATCCATGCATATTGCAATAGGAAATTTAACACACATCCTACGTGGAGGAAAATATGAAAACAATTGTAGGATTGAATCCATACTTTTTATACACAAGGATCGATAAACCAGACTTTTTGTCATCATTGGAAACCAGACTAAATGACCTTGATATCTAGTCCGCATGATCGCCCATGCAGTTAGGGTTTATCATACATGCAGAACAATTAACTGGGAAGATAAAATATAAATAATAGTTTACCTACTTACTCTCTGGCCTTATTAACTTAATAGTTAATTGATTAAATGATAAAAGTACACCACCTATCCCTATCTTGAGCTAATACTAATCAGTCTAACTCATTATACCCTATCCCTATCTTGAGACATTCCACATATCCACACCAAAACCATTTTAAGTTATGTATATCCAATCCACCTCATTACACCCTATCCTTATCTGGAGATAATTCTATGCAGTCCACCTCATTACACAATATCTCTTTCAGGTCCATTCCTATGTTATCCTACCATCTGCGTCTAGATCTTCCAAATGTTATTTTCTCATTCAGTTTGCGATCAATACCCCGAACATTGTTTTAGAGTGTGCCATTAGCACTGCTTGACTTGATTATCTTAAAAATGTCCTGTGATGAGTACAGGTTATGTGACTCAGCGTTGTGTAACCTCCTCCACTCCCCAGTATACTCATCCCTTTTTTAGGCAAATAGCTTCCAAATATTATGTTTTTGAACAATCTAATTTTCTATATGCGTATGATGATTTACATTTCTATAAATACAAATAATAATTGAATCTACAAGCCAATGGTTAATCTAACTGTGCCAATCGATCGATATGTAGCAGCAAACACACTTGGTTCATCGATCAATTAGTGACAACCACCCACTCCATCAGGGAGAAAGAGCAGGTCTGAGGGAAGTCGAAAAGTGTGATAGTTTCCCCGTAGCGTCTGGCCACCGATTCTATGGATGTTGGAATGAGAAATATCCCTCAAACTTTTCTGGAAAAGTATCTCATATATGACATAAGGATACTTTACATGCCACAATCGACATGGGACCCGATAGCTTTTCTTCCCCTGCGTAGGAAGCTGCTCTGCGGATTTTCATCGATTTTGTATAAATCCGTTGACCTCGCAAGATTTGAACGATTATTGATTGGCTCTGGAGAAGATATTTGTTACTCTAGTATCATCGATGCCGTCAACATTAAAATGGAATCTCTAAAGAGTGACAGAAAAGTGGAGTTTGATGTTTATTGAGATTATTTTGTTACCTACCTCTTTGGATTGTCTACGTTGAACTTATGGTTATCTCTAATTAATATTTACATATATATGGTAATCCTACTGGTATTCCTTTACGACTTCCTCAATATTTCTTTATGATATCATAAGACGAATCAAATATTGCCTCAGTACAAACATAGTTTAATTTTCTTCGCGTGTCGATATCAACATTTCCTGAATATCCTTCATGAACATGGCAGGACTATCTAACAAACTTTTTAAATGAAAAGAAAAAGTTGTCATTAAATTCCAGAACAACCTTAAGAGATATTCAAGAAATGTTCAGGTCACTACGTGGAGAAAATTCAACTTTATGTTTTTACTCGAGCATGTTATTTATTTAGACCTACAAATATTGTGGCATAAAAGACTATAAATCGATGGCGTTTCCTCACGTCCCCTTAAATTCTAGATTAATAGGGAAATAAAATCTTGCGGATTACAGCGGAAAGGACAAGCTGTGTGAATGAAAAAATCTAGAACCTTGTGTAAGGTATTGACTGGCATAAATAATGGGGAGAAACTAGTGGAAAGATTTATACGAAAATGGGATGATATCATTAGAATGGACCTGATAGAGATAGGGTGTAGAGAGGTATGCTGGATATAACTAGCTCAAGGTAGATATAGGATGTAATGAGGTGGACTGGATATAGCTAGCTCAAGATAGATATAGGATGTAATGAGGTGGACTGGATATAGCTAGCTCAAGATAGATAAAGGGTGTTATGAGATGGACTGAATATAGCTAGCTCAAGATAGATATAGGATGTAATGAGGTGGACTGGATATCACTAGCTCAAGATATATATAAGGTGTAATGAGGAGGACTGGATATAACTAGCTCAAGATAGGGATAGGGTGTAATGAGATGGAGTGGATATAGCTAGCTCAAGATAGATATAGGGTGTAATGAGATGGACTGAATATAGCTAGCTCAAGATAGATATAGGATGTAATGAGGTGGACTGGATATAGCTAGCTCAAGATAGATATAGGATGTAATGAGGTTGACTGGATTTAGCTAGCTCAAGATAGATATAGGATGTAATGAGATGGACTGGATATAGCTAGCTCAAGATAGATATAAGGTGTAATGAGGAGGACTGGATATAACTAGCTCAAGATAGGGCTGGGGTGTAATGAGATGGAGTGGATATAGCTAGCTCAAGATAGATATAGGGTGTAATGAGATGGACTGAATATAGCTAGCTCAAGATAGATATAGGATGTAATGAGGTGGACTGGATATAGCTAGCTCAAGATAGATATAGGATGTAATGAGGTTGACTGGATTTAGCTAGCTCAAGATAGATATAGGATGTAATGAGATGGACTGGATATAGCTAGCTCAAGATAGATATAAGATGTAATAAGGTGGACTGGATATAGCTAGCTTAAGATAGATATAGGATGTAATCAGGTGGACTGGATATAACTAGCTCAAGATAGATATAAGGTGTAATGAGGAGGACTGGATATAACTAGCTCAAGATAGGGATAGGGTGTAATGAAATGGACTGGATATAGCTAGCTCAAGATAGATATAGGGTGTAATGAGATGGACTGAATATAGCTAGCTCAATATAGATATAGGATGTAATGAGGTGGACTGGATATAACTAGCTCAAGATAGATATAGGGTGTAATGAGGTGGAATGGATATAACTAGATCAAGATAGGGATAGGATGTAATGAGGTGGATTGGATATAACTGGCTAAAGATAGGGATAGGGAGTAATGAGGAGGACTGACAATAACCAGCTCAAGATAGGGATAGGATGTAATGAGGTGGACTGGATATAACTAGCTCAATATAGGGATAGGGTGTAATAAGGTTAACTGTATAGAACTGGCTAAATAGCTAGCTACTAGCTGTATTTAGAATCGTGGATAACACCTTAACCCCACTATGAGACCAAATGATGGCTGTTGAACCGAAACATGTCATAACGTCAATCCGGTCAATGGCGGAGAAATGTTAAGGATAGGAACTAAAAACACTCCAGCTAAGGAACGTCCTTTAGTTATTCTTCACAGAACAGTATATTATCATTTTCAATAACTATTTTTTGTACACATTTTTATAAATTTTCTGACTTTATATTTAAATTAATTAGATTCTAATGCCTTAATACTAAAAAGTCTTTTAAACATTTTATATGTGTTACGTAAGTTTATGGTTGTTATCACATACATTGTACCATTCTAGCACATATAATTTACTTCTATTTCAATTAATATTTTTCCTTCAACCTAAAGTCCATGTTATGTCCAATTTTTAATTCATATTTTAATATCTTTTGTATATTAAATTTCTATTCCTCTATTTTATATATGTGTTTCACAATTTCTTCTAGTGACATAATATCTAGCTGTTAATTAATCATCTAGTCACCTTGTTAATATTCTTTAGTTCCTTTAAAATTTATATTATGTTTTAGTGGAATTATCTTTCATAGGATATTGTTTATTCTTTATGATAATTGACAGGTCCTCGAAAAATTTATATATTATTTTAATTCTACAATTGTCTTACCTGAATCTTGGACTATTCTAACTCTCCCAATTATAACCATTTTTCTCTGTAACATTTCTCTAATAATTTGAATTCTTGAGGAAGTGGTTGCATATATAAGTGACCATTTATGACATAGGATATTTATCCTTAATATCTTCTAGTAATCCTTGTAATCATATTTTATCTAATATTTTCTCTTTTCAATATTCTTCCAAGGTTTTATCAACTTAATATAACAACCTTTGATCTATTTTTATAAAGTACGCTCCTTGCAAATTTTCAATTTATATTTATCCTTACTAAAGTTAATAGGATTATATATACAAATACTATATTTATTTCAGACAAATAATATTAATGTCATAAAAATCTAGCTTTTGATACATTTCAATCCATTTCAAATTGACATAAAACAATTGACGTGGAAGTAAATCTATTTCTAACCACACCTCTTAAACGTACCAAATAGAGTAATCTGGTTTTGAACGTTAATTGGCTTTTACAAGCAGATTGTTGTGGTTTGTAGCTGATCAAGGCTGAACCTTTATTTTCAATTATTACTTAGAGCACGGAGTGAATCAAACAAACTATATCATGTGAATAATTAAATCTCATCACATTAAATCGTATCTGTTCTGCTTTCGTATTTCAACTAACTTATGCAACAATATTAAGTGAGAATCTGTTTTGATACTAACTCATCATGGATAATATATTAAATCACAGCCCAGGAGGGAAATAATACTTCAATCAGATGTTGACAAATGAAATAAATCACCGTTTGTCATGGAAGGAACAAATGATACTAGATATATTAACCTGTATTTTAATTAATATTTCATGAACTATTACCATACGGATGTATACATTGTAAAAGGAAAGTTAGTACTAGACTATGAATTATGTATTACACTCTACTTTTATACGATTATTTCATCTGGTATTAAATTAAAGAAGTCGTATACTGTATTTTATATTCATATGTAGGCATGATAAGGTATTGTGTAACCAAATAGGTGACTGGTTTATTGCACTATTTAATTGACAGCGTGTTCTCGTAGCGTGTATAGTTTTTTATTAGGGAGATAGGGATTAATTCTTTCTGTCTATTGCTCAAAGTGGTATTTCCATTTCCTTTCAAGGCAAAGTCATTTAAATTATATATGGTTGGGTTCTATTTTATTTTTAAACCTCAAATTTGAAATAAGATGGAGTTTATGAATTTAAAATAACTATACACATGCAATAATATGGAGTTTATGAATTTAAAATAACTATACACATGCAATAAGATGGAGCTTATGAATTTAAAATAACTATACACATGCAATAAAATGGCGTTTATGAATTTAAAATAACTATACCCATGCAATAATATGGAGCTTATACATTTAAAATAACTATACACATGCAATAAGATGGAGTTTATGAATTTAAAATAACTATACACATGCAATAAGATGGCGTGTATGAATTTAAAATAACTATACCCATGCAATAAGATGGAGCTTATAAATTTAAAATAACTATACACATGCAATAAATAATATGGGACTTATGAATTTAAAATAACTATACATATTCAATAAGATGGAGTTTATGAATTTTAAATAACTATACACATGCAATAATATGGAATTTATGCATTTAAAATAACTATACATATTCAATAAGATGGAGTTTATGAATTTTAAATAAATATACACATGATAATTAAATAATTGGAAATAACAATAAAATAAAACTTTTAATATCTCTAGAGTTTGTAGACAAATAAATATAAGCAAAATTAAGAAAATGAATATAGAATGCTGGATTTATAATACAAAAAGTGTCAACCCCTTTGATCTTGTGGTAGTGTGCTCACCTCAGTACCCAATGTTCGTGGGTTCAAACCCGAAGGGGGTCGATGGATTTTTATTGAGTAAGAAAAATAGGTTGCACAACTTTCTTAAGAGGATAAGTAAAGATTTTGGTCCCATGTACATAAAATAACCCTGTAAGTTATAAGAAAATATTTTCCCCATTAAAATAGGTAGGCCCTTTCACTCTGGCTCATGGAAACTCTCATGTGCCTATATAATCGGAGGGTTAAGAAAGTACATCTTAAATACCACAAATAGATTAAAATAGATTAAAAATATAATTTTTAAATTTGGTTTGGAAAGAGATTCATAAGATCACTATGGATTTAACTATCCTCAGTTAATTTGATTATGGAATTTTTTTTATGGTTGAAACTATTAATTTGGATAAAACATTTTAAACTTTCAGAAACAATTTCTGGAAGAAAATTAATCGAACTCTGGACTCCGCAGTGTTAACTCTTTGGTTAACTCAGGAAGATGTAGTGGTTTGGTTGCTGGCATATGGCAATTAAAGCTTTATTCACACTTTCGACGAGACAGAAGAAAGAATCACCTAGATTAGTGCAACAGCTCACACGCTGTATTTTGACCCATGATGCATTGCGACGCTAAATTAAAACAACTTATTATCAAGATATTGTATTTTCTAGAGGCTAAACATATATTTTAGATCATTTTCCCGATAGATTTTTTTCAAATAATAATTGTTTCTTGGTACAATCCAATACATCGATATAGCCTACACGCTTTACACTAACTGGTTATTTCAAATCTCCTCACAACGGACAACGGAGCTGTCTGCTCGCTTATAGCTCTACAGCGCATGCGTTTTATTTGACCGGGCGGTTTAAGAATAAGGTATCGGGCCGCTGTGCTGGGGGTCCAGGATTCAATCCCTGGTCCCGGCACAGATTTATCTAATTGTCAAACCCTTCCTTCACCCAGGACCCAGGATTGAACCCCGTACCCCCAACAAAGAAGTATGACATCTTACGCCTAGAGCGCCAGGTCACCTTCATATTATTTGAAGTGCATGATAATAATAATGATATGTGTTAAAATTTGCAGCTCGACTTCAAAAATAATTATATCCTATCTGAAGATTGACTGAATAAAGCTAAGTATTTTGGAAAAATAGTTGAAGAATTGAATGATACTTACAACTGGACTAGTCAAACTAGTTATTGAAGTTATTTAGTTAATTTGGGAGCTATGACTATAGCGGTTCCGTTTCTGTGAAATATCTGGTTCTTTACCTTTGAATGAATAATAATATTATTTAACATAAAATGAGCTTTCCTCTTAGGGACACCCTGTATATGAATACATTTTGAAAAATAGGGTAGACACCCATTTCGGTGGCCACGTAGTATAATGCGCTACTCTCGCAGTAGACTAGGCCACCAATGACGTGGGATATTGAGATTCAAATCTCAATTGGGTGAGCTGAGGGTGGAATTTCCAAAATGGTTTTCTACTCTACCTCTATGAAAATATGGCTACGCTTTCTCTAAAAATTAAGCGTCCTAATCCCTAAAACCATTATTGTGATTAGTACATAAATGTATAAACAGAATGGGTAGTAAGACGCAATGTTAAAGAAATAAAATATGTGTAGTAATAGTAATAACTTATGACAATACCTATTGAATTGAAAGGGTTGAATTTATGTTCTATTATTTTAAAAAAATTTAAAAGATTAAATGAGCTTATAATAAAGGATATTTTTTTAAATACCTCATATTATGAGACATAAGCAATTTAATTTAATTGAGAATCCTTTCATTGATTCAAAGCTTTAGAGCTACCATTTTCTTAAGTAATATAGTAGTGTGAGAGTTTTTTTTTCTTAACGTAGGCTTACCTATTAAATATATTTTTTGCGCCCTCACGCTAAATGTTTTAGTTGAATAAAAGTCTAATTATTACATTAATGTGTTGGGGATAAGGAAGGAAATCTAGAAAGTGTACCTGTATTTTGGTGGAGGGAACGTATAAAGAAATTTAGAAGAAATCACCTTAACTACACCAGACCAGAATTTGAGCCAATACATTAGAAGCCTACAGCCCCTTAAATTGAAAGAATGAAACATAGATCATACGATTCACAAAGAATAAGAATATTGATTAAAAAGTAAATTATTTTTGGCACTTACTGTAAAATAACTAGTTAAAATTTGTTATTTTATAACAAAGCATTTATTTACATTGTCAGTAGAAACACCTTCCTTATTTATAAAAAAATCGATAAATATTCAATTTTCATAAAAACCATTATTTAATCTTGTAGACTTGTCAAAAAGGTCAGGCACCATCATTTGTTTATGCCAGTGACAAGCTGTCAACTAAGAATTTTCTTTTAAAATATATCACCCAATTTATTGCTTTTGAAAGCCATTTTTGAATTAAACTTTAATATTTTTTTTTATTATCAAACGAAACCATGTACATATAAATAATTTTAACATACAAACATTGACGTTTGGAATGGTAAACTACGAGATTAAAGTTTTTTTCTCACTTAAGATATTTTTGTAACCTGTCATAACACCCGTTCAGATTTTACGCTAATGTATTAATTTCATCAATTATTTTAGGGGATCGTGATAATTAATTTTGGTCTAGAGGTAAGGTGTCAGACTTCTATGCTGGCGGCCGGAGTTCAATCCTCGGTCCAGGCAAAGATTTATCTGATTACCAAACCCTTCCTTCACCTCTGACAAGACATCTTTTGAATGTGGGGAATGCCAGGCCTCCACCGTGGTTCGGATTCCACGTTAAACTGTAGGTCCTTCTTTTCATCTCACAATCATCCTACCATTACACATTAGAGTAAGTGCGTATAACCCGAATGGGTAGTAAGACGCGGTGCTAATAATAATAATAATAATAATAATTTGATAGAAAGTGTACCAGAATTTGCCTGGAAGGAGAGGTGAAAACCGTTTGGGGAAAAAACACATTCAACACGCCCAGCCGAGATTCGAATCTCAATCTCCCTGTAATTGAAGTCTGGTCCACTGTGAGAGTGCGATAACTCCATAGAGCAGCCAGTTTGAAAATATATAAAATTTTATAATCCAGGCATTAATTTATTATTGTCAGTTAAATATGGTCTTACATAAAACATGATGTATACAGACTTTATACCTAAAAATGCACCCACGTTACACCAAAATATTAAAAAAAAAATTCAAAAATAAAGACAATATGTCACAGAAGACCGCTAAATCTACTTTTTGAATAATATTTAGCTTATGGTCTAGAGACCACTTACGAGCTTATATTGATAAACTATTTAATAAATATCAAAGGTATATAATTTTTGGTATTTCAAATGAAAAAAAAATGTATTTGTTCCAAACGTATATTGCTCCCTTAGGAAAGTGAAAATAAAATCCTCTATACAATTCACCATATAATGTCAACGTTTCCATTAATTCCGGTCAAATAATTGTAGTAGATATTAATCTTGGCATTTGATTGTGACATAACATTTGCTGTAGCTACCCCATCAGACGAAAGGCATTAATCATTTCCCTCCCATTCGTGGCCATTGCTTCTATTATGTATTAATATTATTATCTTTCCCCATTGTTTTAAGTGATTACGTCATGTTGCTATGGGAACCATAGTTGTTGTAAGTCCTTGGGGTTGAAAATGAAAGGTCAAATTATTATGGAATGTTGATATTAAAAAAAACTGAGTAAAGCTCACATATTCTGGTTTACTTATGAAGTGTAAGCTTAAACTCAAATTCCAGCTGTGTATAGAGCTGAATTATCAGTAAAATTTTCTTAATATTATTTCGTGAATGTTTTTACATCTCATTTAAAGAGTATAACAACTTTCTAATGATAAACTATTTTGTATCTAAAATAGTTGCAGATGTATAGTTACAATAGGAAATTTTTGCTTATTTAAATTGCCTCTAAAGTCATTTTCACAAGAAAACCAAAATTTATATTTTGTTTGTAGCGCTAAACAATTCTTGGATACCAAATTTTATATAAATATTTAAAGTGTATTATGAAAGAATCGGCTATTTTTTTCTTTTTCCCCCGCCAGTAATTTACTATTAATTAATGGATTAGATATCTAATTCCAAAAATGACATGGGAACAAAATTTTTATTTTCAAGAATTTTTAGAGTTTTGCAATTTCTTTTTGGAAACGGTCTGTTCAAGAATAGAAGAATGTTGATTAAGTTATACTTTTTATATATACACACCTCCTCTATAATTTTAACAGTAATCAAATATCGATAACATTGACATTTTAATATAAAAAAAACTGCTTGCTTCATAACAAAAAATCAAAAAATTTAACAATTAATAAACATTAATACATTATCTTAGAAGGAGTGTTGAAAATATTAACAAAATAAATCCACTCGTCCTCGAGAAAACTGATATTTACAAACGTATGATTTTTCCGGTAGCTAGTGCCATCTAGAGTTTCCGTGATCCATCTGTTCTTGTTGACGTGGAAATATACTTTTGTCGGTTGTGAAGCCACGCCATGATTTTACCTTCCCAAACACCATACCACAAAATAGGTTTTAGAATTGAACTTGACAAGACCAAGGAAACAAAGAAGAAATATATCTAGCGGCAAAGCCTTTTTTTTACGGAATAAGTAGCGCGAAGGTTTTGAACCATTCAGAATTGGTTATATCTCAATACGTTAAGGCTTAACTTACATATTAGTTCTGTATTATGATTTTTATTTTATTTAATCTCTTGCTACACCGAAAGATTGTACCAACACAATGTTTAAAAACTAACACATTTCTATAACAATTACAATATCCACTTTCCTAAGAATAATTTCGTAACTGTATAAATGGGCTGTTACAATGTCACAAATTATCTATCTATATTTCGGTCATGTCTGTAAAAGAAATTTGGATGATCAATTCATGACAAGTAAAAGGATAAGTACTAGAAAAGCTCTAAAGTTGAATGTAGTAGATCTGAGAATGGTACAAGGTGTAAAATATTTTCTCAGCGTTATCAAGGAGATGTTTGCGAGTATAGAGAATCTAATAAGAATAGGACAGCAGGAAGAGTTGTTTTATAGATCTGTAAGAGATCTGCTTTTGTGAATATAACTGCCCGTAAAGGATGAGAAAAAGCTGTATATCTCGTACTTCCTCAAAGCTGAAGTAGGAGGAGGCAGAGGACAGGACACATTGGCGGTCTAAGTTCACTTTCAAAAGAAATTGACCTGTCGTGAGACAGAACACGTAATAATAATAATAATAACAATTTCGTACTTTGTATCACACATTAAACAGAAACATTGACTTTGAATGTAGGAAAAATATGTAAATGGAGGCCTTGAGAAGGAAGTTACTGAAGACCGTGTTAGCTGTCACGAAGAGAAACTGTATTAGGGATGAAAGAGTGGATTAAAAGGAGAAGAAGCAAGACTGAGGTGGTATGATCATATAGTGAGAATATAAAATAGAGCGAAACTAAGAGAATGGTGGAGATGAATTATGTGGGAAATATACCGCGAGGACCAAGATTAAAGTAGGAATAATGACGAAAGAATAGATTAAAATGGAGTCATTCTAATAAAGTGACCTAGCCACAGGGGAGAGACGGTTGATGATGGTGATGAGTTCAGGAAGTCATAAACATATTTATAAAGCTAAAACGTCTGAATATAGGAACTATTATCTTATAAGTAAAAAATTGATTGGAAAACCTAATGGATAGAGACCAGTAAAAGTTCTAGACGTGGATTGGAGGATGACATTAAAATGGAACTGAATGAGTTAAGGTGTAATAATGGGGACTACAGTAGCCCCATGGCTTCTTTGGTGCTGACTGACAGTTTTAAAAAGCTGCCAGACCAGATTACATATCCCTACGCCAAGCCAGATGATCCGCAAAAACATGTGTTTAGCATCTGTCACGTTTTACAGTCAAAATTTATGTATGTACCTAAATTTTGACTGTCAGAAGTCAGCTGTGAGCTGTTTGTCAGCACCAAAGAGGCCATGGGGCTACTGTAGATATAACCAGCTAAAGATAGGGATTAAATCAAGTACATACACTAGGCGATTTTATTGTTTATATATATATATATATATCATGAATACATTTTATTTTAAATTATTACTGTATCAACCACCTACCCTCGATGGCGTAGTTAGCTGACGTGCTAGTTTTGTGTTGAGCTAGACTGCCTAGGTCGGAGAGATCGAGGTTAGAATATTGGTCAGGCTAACTGAAGATGGTTTCTCCTAAATGATTTTCCAGTCTCCACCACGATAATGTGGGCTCACTTCCTCTATATTCAACCTTTCCAATTTCCTAGCCCATTAGTGTAATCAGTACTTAAGCGTATAACCTGAACGGGTCGTAAGACGTGGTGCAAAGTATTATTATTGTTACTGTATTATAATTATAAATACTGTATGCTTTGATGGATAGATGATACCTTATTATTTAAAGGAAATTATGGTTTTTCTTGTCTTTTTACAAAATTTACTTTAATAACACTATCTAGTTTATCAAAATATATTAAGTCCACGTAATAAACCTGTATTGTAATTTTTATAACAATGTCCTTATCTGTCATTACTGGTATGATATACACATGATCATGGCAAGAATAGCAGCTACGCATGAACCGTAAAGCCACATAACAAAGATAGCCACGCCCGGTGCAATAAATTATATGACAGCGTCCCAGTAATAGAAATGGACAGGCATGCGTGATCTAACATTAATAAGTTTGTACTGTTTTGGTAGTTTGTGTGTCGTCACAGAGACCAATAAAAAAAGGGGCAGTTTCCCCGCAAATCAATGGTTAGTCATGCGCTGTCCAGGAGTTTGTAAGTTTACTAGCCACGTGCTAGCGGTATTATTATTGTAGTAGGGTGGCACCATTGTTTAAAAAGTCGTCACTACCCCCAAAATTCATGCCTTTGACGTCGGGAACTAATTTATGAAGCTTGGTATTAAATGAATGTGATATTCTTTTATTGGATTTTGTTCGAGAGAGATTTATTGAGTCATAATTTATATTTTTGGTAGAGCATTGCGTCCAATTTATTGGAAGCTCATACTTTGTTTTCTTGTTTTTATATATTGTTTACTTTATTGAGTATGTATAACAATACTTTTAAACATAGTAAATAACTTAACAACCAGCTCCGAGTCAACGATATCACTAGAACCAGCTTTAATTATCCTAGACGGCTGTGTTAAAAAATATATTTATTAGAGATATTTAACGTTCACTTTATTAACTGACGGATTATATCATTATTATTATTATTATTATTAGCACCGCGTCTTACTACCCATTCGGGTTATACGCACTTACGCTAATGTGTAATGGTAGGGTGATTGTGAGATGAAATGGAGGACCTACAGTTTAACGTGGAATCCGAACCACGGTGGAGGCCTGACATTCCTCACATTCACAAGATGTATTGTCAGAGGTGAAGGAAGGGTTTGGTAATCAGATAAATCTTTGCCGGGACCGAGGATTGAACCCCGGCCGCCAGCTTAGAAGTCTGACACTTTACCCCTGGACCGCCAGGTCACCGACGGATTATATCGTTACACGATAATTTCTATGAGCAAGAGTGGAAGTCCTACCAATTTTGCCAGGAAAGCTATTTTCCCAAATCTTCCAGCGTTCGTTTACAACTCACAATCGACATGGGACAACGGTATTACTTCACCAACTAATTAAGTTTTGCTGCGGATTTTTATCACTCAAGAAAATTCCATTGACCTCAGCTGATTATGAAACCACGGACATCAGATACTGAGGCAAGTACTTTATCCTAATATCACCGAGCTTGACTATGTTAAATACCGTGTAATACAGTTCCTTGTTTTAAGAATTCTTAATTATTACTATTAGCCCAGCGTTCTTACTACCCGTTCGGGTTATACGCACTTACGCTAATTTGTAATGGTAGGGTGATTGTGAGATGAAATGGAGGACCTACAGTTTAATGTGGAATCCGAACCATGTTGGAGGCTTAGAAATCCACACATTCACAAGTTGCGATTCATACACGTCTTGTCAGAGGTGAAGGAAGTGTTTGGTAATCAGATAAATCTATGCCAGGACCGAGGATTGAACCCCGGACTCCCGGCACAAAAGTCCGACACCTTACCCTTAGACCACCAGGATATCAACCAAAAATTCTTGATCAAAGTTTATATTCTTATAATTAGAATTTTTTTAATTTTACAATAAAATTAATATTAATATAATTGTGCTGATTTTATACTGAGTTATTTCACTATTGCTATTAAAAAAATGTCATAAAAACAACAATATATGTAGGTGACCTGGCTTTCTAGGGGTAAGGTGTCAGACTTCTGTGCTGGCGGCCGGGGTTCAATCCTCGGTCCCGGCATAGATTTATCTGATTACTAAACCTTCCTTCACCTCTAACAAGACATCTTGTGAATGTGGGGAATGCCAGGCCTCCACCGTGGTTCGGATTTCACGTTAAACTGTAGGTCCTCCATTTCATCTCACAATCACCCTACCATTACACATTAGCGTAAGTGCGTACAACCCGAACGGGTAGTAAGACGCGGGGCTAATAATAATAATAATAATAATAATAATAATAATAAAACAATACATTTTTAATCATAGTTTAAGATATTTATGCCTTAATAATTCATGTATGTGTCAATAATATTGTATGGATAACCTAATTTCTTTCAAAGCCCTGAAAAAATCATTCTTAAAAACAAATCCATAACGTCCAATTTGTTCAGGTTAGATAGTTGATTTTTATTAGAAAAAAGATTAAACTTTTGAAACGGTGAAAGAAGCAGAGTAGTCGCGTGAGATGGGGTAGTTTGTCTTGGAAGCCAGGCCAACCCTCAGTATCGACCGACGGACAAGACTGCAATACACGCTGAAAAGGCGCAGCCCCTAATTACTAACCTGACGCCAGGAGTTCCATCAGTGCTCGCCTAAGCGTGGCAGAGATTGCCTACGCTTGCTGCAAACATTACTTGAATACTAATCGATTCTTTTTTTTTTTACTTTAATTCGTTTCTTTATAAAGAGAAATGTTGTGATCGTCAAAAAAAATTTATTTCGAGATTTTATTAGGTGTCGACGTTTCATGTCCCCCCTGAACCCGAAAAATTTATTTACGCTTATCCAACTCTCTAGCTGTGAGTCTGTATCTCAGAATAGAGCTGAAATGAATTTTACCGATCAGGCGAAGACTTGTTATTTAAAGTTTTTATAAGGTCCCTTAGGGGCATTTTTGGAATTATGTATCTAATCATAAAGTTTCCAAGTTGCTTACCAAAGAGAATAATTTTTAAAAAAATCAATTTTTTTGAAATCCGCTAAAACAGTTTTTAAATTAAATTTTGCAACCATACACGGATTAACAATATAAAAAAATTGGAGGTTTTACTATTCCATGAAAATCAGGTTGAAAGTAATTGAGATTCGTAGAAACCTCAAATTTTGACCAATATATCAGCAACTATTTGAAATAAAAATAAATTATCGGTGTGCAGATGTAGGCCTACTATAAAATATAAATTTTGTTTATTTGAAATAATTTTTTTATAAAAACTGAGCTTTAAATAAATTTATATAAAGTATATATATATATATAGAGAGAGAGAGATAAAGTATATATATAAAGTATATATATAAAGTATATATATATAAAGTATATATATATATATATAAAGTATATATATAAAGTATATATATATATATATATATATATTCAGAATTAAATTTACTGTGTTGCTGTTTGGTGAACAAAAATGTTCACTTTGTCTCAATATTTCTGCAACGGTGTATATTATTTGATTCTTACTCTTTGGTGGATTGTTTCTGCAACGATATATATTATTTAATTTCACTAATCAAACAGATTTTAGTAAAAACTCCATTTAAAGGTAAAATATAGTGATATAGTATATTGGTTTTATCTTATCTATAATGTGGGCAGCAATCTTAAGCACCCCACTTTAAAAACATACAAAAAAATATTACCTAACCTTGTTTAGCTTCAGTGGTGTCAAGATGACCCTTTTTTTTTAGACCACTGGCTGTTCAATTAGGGAAACCAACTCACCTTTGGAAGAAATATTGCTACGATGATATACAGAAATATTACCGTAAACAAAAAAATCACTATATTTACCCTACACTATGCAAAATCAAAAGATAAAACAAATAAACAACATATGAGGTTATTTTTAATAGTTATTATAAACTTCCCCAAAAGCCATAATTATGGCCTGCCTTTATAATTAAAACACTAAAATTGTATTGAAAATTTAAAAAACCAAGAAATACTTTAAGTACAATTAATTATTGTTAAGGTTAAAAAAAAGCCTATCCAAATTTAAATTTATGGTAAAATATTAATACTTTTCGATTAAATATTTTATTTGCTTGAAAATAAGATCAGTAACAAAACGAGATTAGTTCTTTTATTTAAACCAGAACTAATTATAAGTATGTAAACACGGATTAAACAATAAGCTCCATGGTTAAGAAGAACACCCGCTTATATTATTGAACCAGAGACAGGGGCCTTCACATGATATTAAGGTACTCATAAAATTAAGCATCTTATTTTAACTAAAAACACCAGAACTATACCAAAATAAAAATAAAAGTATATATTATTAGAATAAAAAAATACAATTTTGACAGATCTAAAGTTTAATATAATTGATTTTGTTGAGTATATTTAATAGAAATATATTTGAAAGAGTTAAAAATAATTATCAAGTAAATAAATTATGCAAATTTTTGGTGTATGATAAAAAATAAATGATACAGTGCACCGCACAGCATTTATCAAATATATATTTTTATAATTATTTTATATTTGGCGTTTGTATATAGCTTATTTGTTTATAGAACCAAAGAGTATGATTTTCATCAAAGTCAAACTAATATTAAATGGAAAATTAATTAACTTTAAACATCACCACTGAATAAATTATCATTTAATTTAAATTTGAAGGGATTTTAATTAAATTTTATAATAACAAAATAAAATTGAAATATAGTTGATTAAGTCATAGGGCTTAGTCAATAAATAAACGTCTGACTAGATTCAGGTTTGATACCTGGTAGTAATAAATCTTATTATTTACAAAATCTAATTCCACTATATTATTTTTTGTGTCCCTATTCTTGTATTCTGCGTTTTATTAATCTTCCAGTTAGTATGTATGCTAACATAACAGAGATAAGAATGATAAAATATTGATTTAGAATTAACTCACTAGAACTTTTGTGGAGATAATTTATTATTATTATTATTATTATTATTATTATTATTAGCAACGCGTCTTACTACCCGTTCGGATTATACGCACTTACGCTAATGTGTAATGGTAGGGTGATTGTGAGATGAAATGGAGGACCTACAGTTAACGTTGAATCCGAACCACGATGGAGGCCTGGCATTCCTCACATTCACAAGATGTCTTGTCAGAGGTGAAGGAAGGGTTTGGTAATCAGATAAATCTTTGCCGGGACCGAGGATTGAACCCCGGCCGCCGGCATAGAAGTCTGACACCTTACCCCTAGACCGCCAGGTCACCTTGTGGAGATACAGTTAGAAACAATTTTGATGGGGGGAAAAATCAGTAACCTGAGTGGGATTTAAACACGCTTTATACCATGTGACCAGAAATGCGGGGTTTCGTAATTGTTGATTTGTACTTAATTCATTAAGGGACTTAGGTTCAAAAAAAATAGTTTAATTGTTAAGGAAAATAGATACAGTAATAATAATAATATAATAAATATCAATAAAAATATTAATATGTAAAATAACTCTTTAGCATGTTCAGTTTGTTGGATCCACGTCAGCAAAGAGACTGTTGAAGTATAGTCTCCTGTCTGATACGAGTACATACCTAAATCCCCTCTCTTTCTACTTTACCCCTTTATATCCCCTGCCAAACCATCCCAAAAACCAACACCAACCCCTTGCTCAGTACCAGAATAAAAAAAAAGGCCGCAGTGGCGTCCCAGCGATGAACATTAAAGGGGTTCTTCTTCTCCCCCTACCCTTCAACTCCTCATCCTAACTCCTTCCTCCTCTATTCTCTCTCTCTCTCTGGCATGCTCAGCAGGGATAAATCAAACAGTTGGTAGATGGCAGCTTAGAAACCCGGCTTTCATTCACAAAGTGATTTTTTTACTCTCTGAATTTTTCTCTTCTTTATCTCTTGCTCTGTTTTACCTTATTCTTACAGGTCAAATGTCGAAACTACAATATTTTTCTATCAAAAGTGTAAGAGGGGCAAGGGATTATATACTGTATAAAGAATAGGAAAATAAAATATGGTGAAACATTATTTTTCTCTTTTGAAGGTTTGATGTATCATGATCGTTTAAAGTCATACTCTGATTACGTGTTGTTGGATAGGTTTTTTTCCCATTATAAATTGTGTTTGGGTTATCTTTTTTTTTGTTGTTGCCCAAAACGTTGCAACCTTTACCAAAAATAAGAAAAGGGTGATTACTCAATGTTGGGGGATGGTATAATGTGTGTTCCCCAGATATAAAAAATGTAAGCCTTCAGAAAATATTTTAGATTTTTCATATTGTCACTACGTGGGTAAGGGTATAGTAATACAAATAAATTGTTATATATTCCTCTTTAAAAAAATGTTTACTAACAATAACTAATTTTTTCCCCATATTTTCCATAGTCAAAGTAAATTCTAACTCTGTTTTTAAAATTATATAAAACTTTTGTTTGTTTCATTCATTGTGAAAGTCTTACTTAAAACCTCAAAACGACTATCATATAATTTTTACTTTCTCGCATCCATAAGGTATAAAAAGTATTTTGATCGTCAAAAAATTGAGATTAAATATATTGTTAGATATTGGCGTTTTAAGATATACTAAGTTGTAAAAAGAGGTTTTTCATTTCCGTCTCTTGGCTGTTTGCAACTGAGAATATAACTGAAACCAATTTAACGATCAGGCTAAAACTTCGTACAAAACTAGGGTTTTTATAAGGCTACTCGGAGGATATTTGTGAAATATCTATAAAACCACAAAACTAAGGCTAGTCTACTTAACATGTAACAAACAATTCAAAATAAGGGCGTTCTCTACGAAGCCTGCAAAAGAAGCATGGGACTCAGATAAGAGAATAGAATTCAATAATTTTTAATTTTTATTTATTCAAAATTGTCAATTTTACAATTCAATCAGTTTTATAATTACTTCTTCAATTGTATGATTACAAATTAATGTCATCCTATTCATGGATAATCTGTATATAGGGTTTAGTTAAGTTATTTAATATTATTGTGTTATATGTTCACTTGTTTAATGTAGCGTGATCTGACTCACATTTTAATTTTATATTTTATCTAATCTTATATGTTGAATTGACAATATCCACTTTAACTAATCTTTACAGATATATTCAATAAAAGTGTTATATTTCACAAAAATTTTTCTTAATATTATCATAAATAATATTTTACATTGAATTCTATAATCGTAGTTTCCTTAAGTTGAAAAGAGAAAAATATTGATTTCTCAATATTTACTATAACGATTTCTATGAGATTTCGTATGAAGGCACTGTTTTAAATTACAAACCAATATCAAGTTTTAAATTTCTCATCTATATGACCTTGAGAGTGGCTTCTTTACATTTAAAGTTGTTTTTTAAAATAATATCTCCGTAACCCTCTCAGACATGAAATAACTTATTATTGCAATGTTGTGATAAATACTACTGTTAAAAATACAAAAACGTGTAATTGCATAGTTTCTGAAATAATTTCAAATATACTTTTTAAATTGAAACCTAGAAATTTAATTGCAATACTCTATTTTGTGTAAGCAAGCTCCTTTTTTCTATCAGCATATCTGAAGAAGCTTATATTATTTAATTTATTCTCTTTGGTATGGTGTTTCTGTAACATTGCATTTTATTTAGTACCACACACATTACGATAAGATTATTTATATGATATAATCCAAAGCTTAAATTATTTTATCTCATCAATATTTCATATTTATAAAGAAAATTTTATAATCTCAGTAAAGATCAATATTAAATTTATTACACCCATAAATGGTTATGGATTTAATGCAAAAAATCATAACCATATTAAGAAGATGCGTTTAGCTTTTTTTCACTAACAACATTATATTATCCATACTTACAGTTTATGTATTGATATTTACTAAAGCCAGCACTAAATTATCCTCATTAAATGCTTAAAATATTTAAAAAGATGTAGTAAAATATCATGGATAAACTAAATAAAATTTAAAATAAACCTATAATATTAAAAATATTGAATAAAATATTAAGGATAAAGATGATAAAAGGCTTATATTCACAATATAAAAAGTTTTCAACACTAGAAATTTGATATCTTTTAACATTATCAACAACCCAACCAACTTTTTTTTAAATTATTTTTAACATGAAGAATATATCTATAAACCATAACCTAAGTGTCTCATAATTGTCTAGTAGAGGGCAGCAAACTCAAACTGATTTCAAATTAAACCTTCTCTTTTTACCTTTTGTGACATTAATATAAACAAATTTAAGCTAAAATATCCAGAAATTTATACTAAAATACTCCAAAATATTTGCTTGTAAATTGTAAGGATATCTAGACAATTTTAAATATACTGAGACCAATTTCCTCATGATTTAATTCACTTTAGTTTATTATATAAAGGAGTTATTACGCTCAAACCTAATTATAATTAATTATTTTAGTTTTTTCTAGCACCTCCCCCTGCTCCCATTAAGTGCATGTATTGCTATAATTACTTTAAATGTATTTAAATGTTTGGAGGTACTAGTATTACACTTATATACTGATAATCGTTTGGAAGTGGAGTTTGAATTGCTAAAGTGCGTCATATGGGGCTTTCTTTTTTAATAAAATGTGATTATATTTCTTTTAAAATAGTAGGCCTAAATTTCTTATTCATAAATAATATGTGGACAAAGTCAATAAAAATATAATAAAAAAACTTCATGGTTAAAGCCCATAAGTGAGCTATACCGATCGTATATCCACTACCATTAACAATGATAGTGCCAACATTTGCTGATATAGGGTGTCTTGTGGTCAGCACAACGAACTCTCCAGCCGTTAATATCAGTTTTCTAAACGGGAACTGCTACTTCTCTAATCAAGTGGATTTTCATTTGTCCCCACGGGGCTGAGTTAGATCCCGTTCCAGACCCACTGCGTCTCAGATAAATTTTGGAAGCCCTTGTGCGTACAACCCGAAAGGGTAGTAAGACTCGGTGGTAATAATAATAATTGGAAGCACCGAGTTTTGAATCTGGTATCTCTGGATCTGTAACCAGGAACTCTGACCTCTAAATCAAAGAAGCAGCAAATTTCATATTTAAACACAATTTAAAACTAAAATAAACAACAGAACATTTAATAATACTCAAACATGCTTGGGTGGTCAAATAGTGTAAGGCGTCACTCTCGCAAAAGACTAGGTGATAAGAATTCTAAATCCTGGTCATGTATAATAAAAGTAGTCTCAGCCAAATAGTTAGCCACTTTCTCTTCATCTCTATGTAAATGCGGGTACACTTCTTCTAAATTCAAAGTTCCACGTTCTTAATATATCAGCGTAGATACTACTGTACATATTATACTAACAAACGGAAAGTGTATTAAGATGCAATGCTAAAATAAAACAAATTTTTAAGGGATATTATAAAGAGAATTTAAAAAAAAAATAGTTTATTATCTGTGAAAATATATTTCACAAATTTTCTACGGAAACGTTGGATTTGAAAAATAAAAAAAACTTGTCATGTTGTTCAACAAGACTCTTCCTGTATTAATACAAAAAAAAATATATATACATTTCATTGTTCGTTATTTAAACTTGAGGTTTGGGGTCTGGTAGAAGTTTCGTTTCCGTGTCTGGTTATTTATTCTCTTTGTTTAGTTTTTTCGATACACGCCACATTTCCTTTTATAGCACTTCTAGATTCGTGACTTTCATTTTAAAACTGTGCAAATGTCAAGATGACACCGTTATGACTTACTGTTAAACTTTGATCTTAACAAAAAAAATTGAATAACAAAAGTTTAACGTACTTTTTTCTACTAAGAAATATAATTACTTTAAAAAAGATTATTTAGTTTTACTATTTATCATTTTTTCCATTCCCTCTAAGTTCTAATGAGTGTGCACTTTATTTAAAATTATATTTCTATCCATATCTCATTGATTAAGACATTAAAGAATTTATTTGCTAAAATGTATGAATTAGATATAGTAAAATTTTCAAAAATTCGTCGTGTTCAGTAAACTAACCTTGATACAGTTTTACGCATAAAACACACACGTAATCATGCTAATCACAGTAAAAACTCTTTATTTATAAAAAAACACTTCCATATACCAATTTTGAGCTCAGCCTTTGAGGTGAAGTCAAGAAAAAAATAATCACAAATCATATAGTTTGTTTTAAGTAATCTACTTTTTAATACATTTATTTGGTTAAACGTTAGACACCTTAATAATATTGATAGAAAATAATAACATTATAACCATTTAGAACAAACCGATTATAATTATTTTCAAAAATATTCAAAATTCAAAATTCACAAAAATTAGTCTTCAATAAACTATAATACCTAAAAAAATGTATATAATATTATGTGGGATATCAGCCGCTCATAGATTTCCATTTAAAACAAAATCATTGAAGAGTTAATTTTAAAATAGTTCAAAATTAATTTAGTTCTCAGAAAACCACGATTGGACAAATTTTTACGCCAAAAGCAAGCATATAGTTCTATTTGTCATGTCAAACTCTCCCAATATATCAATTTGAAGCCAAATCGTTATAGACATTTATAAGATGATTCAAGTTATTGAAAAATTATTCATTTATAAACTACCCATAAATGATTTATTTCCAATAAATATTTATTCATTATCTCCAGATTTACATTTTGAATAAAATCTCTACTTTCTCGTCCCTAAAATTCCTTTCAATGAATTTTTGACAAAAAAAAATATTCTAATGCTATTTTTCATGTCAAACATACCATAGATAAGCATTAAAAAACTAAAATATTTAAAACGACATCATATCTGGGAGATTTTATACTATTATATAGTAAAATATCGTTTAAGTTAAATAATATACTTACTGTATTCATAAGAAATTCGATATCATTTTTTTCTGGATTTCTAAAATATTTGAATGATATAAATATTGATAAGAAGAACTATAACGGTATTTAAATATATTTACAATAGATTTAAAAGTTCTTATTTTATTTTTAAAATACTATACAATTCCACGGTTATAGTTTATAAAAAAACGCATTATTCTTATTAATACAATATAACTGCCATAAACGGTTTACAAATGGTTGAATGAATAAAAATTGGTTAACAAATCGTTAATATTGAATTTTCCTTTTAAACTGTTCTTTTTTTTATTTATTTTGTAAGAATGTTAATTCTCTAAGAGTTTATTTAACGTCTTTGTTGATTTAGTGAATATCGTTTAAACTATGCAAATTTATATGGTTCACGAGAATATATTAAATTTGAATAGATTTTTGTATTTACTTTTTTTTTATTTTTAAAGGTAAAAAAAAATGGGGAAACGAACAAAAAATAGTCTAGTACCTTTAGTAATTTATTCACAAAAATATAATGACTACAATTTTATGGATTTCGTTTGTTAGTCACGAGCATAGTTACACATCAAATGGTGGGCCTGACTATTTCTTACCGTCAAACATAGCCACATGCAATTTATTTTTTTAACATAACAGGCTTTACTTTTTTTTTATTCATGAAATATTTTACTCGGTTATTTTTACTTAACCAAATTTACTTTATTTGCATGTTCGATATATTTTATAAATCACTCCTTAAAACGTTCATATAATCTGTGACTTTGGCTTACCGTTTAAATGCTCTACTATTAATCTACTTAAGATCCCTATCTTAATCAGAATCATTCATAACTTATAACTTAAGATACTAATCAATTATTCAAGGAACACCCAATAAACAATAACAAAAGGATCTGATTATAAGTGAAAATATATAATTTATATGAGATATAAGGAAAAAATTAAAGATAGAAAAATATTTTTAATTTGAGAAAACCATATTGAGATTATAAGAGTTTGAATAGTTAGGGATAGTAACTATTCAAACTCTTATAATCTCAAAATGGTTTTCTCTAATTAAAAATATTTTTCTATCTTTAATTTTTTCCTTATATTTTATATAAATTATATATTTTCACTTATAATCAGATCCTTTTGTTATTGTTTATTGGGTGTTCCTTGAATAATTAATTAGTATCATTATGATTCTCCTTACTAAATCACTATGAATATATAATATATAATATATATATATATAACTAATATTATAACTTAAGGCAGAGTTTGTCATAACGTGTGCGAAAGCTACATAATAGCTATCAGAAAATCAGCATAATTTAACTCGTTGCAATTTTGTACAGTTATATTAATTGTGCATTTCATTTACCCTTATTAGGATTACTCCTTGACTTTTTACAATTAAACCTTATATTATAAACCTCTCCATATTGTAATCTGTGTCTCAGAGTAATGAGCGTGTTCCTGATTGTATGGAAATATTTAGGTGTAAAAGTCAATAATAATTGTCTACTGCTGCTCTCAGTGCTTTATTTAGTGGCTAGTTCTACCAGTTTAAACAGCCAGGCTTTTTGAAATATTAGGGTATAGAGAAAGAAACTCAAAAGCACTCTCCAGAGCATATATTTTTTTTTGCTTCCATTTACATAAAGCAGTAAAATACAAAATAAAAACGAAATTTCTGCATTAAAATTGGAATAGCATTGTAAGAGAGATGTTTATCAAAAAACCTTTGAATAAACAGTGTTGGTAACTAAATTTTTAATAAGCTGAAACTCATTTTCTCCAAAATGCATCTTGGCTTAATAGGAATTTGGTATGGAACATACAATGAGATAATTAAATGAAGAAGTCGATAAATCACATTATATTTGGCTAAAAATATGACATA
>CABEEJ010007668.1:18603-29028 GCA_901482245.1 Timema douglasi | reverse complement strand
ATCACACGTATTGAGGATTGGAGTACGCGTGGGTCCATCTGGCTATTCCATAATTTAGAATCTAAAATAAATGTAACCACATTTGCGCGTTTCCATAATACGTGGTAACACTTAAGAGGGAGGGGAGATACATCTGCAGAGCACCCAGCTGGGATTCAAACTTTGACCTCAACCAAGACAGGAGTGTGACGCCTTTGTCCGTACATCCACTGATGCTGGTATCTAAAGGTTACACTCACAGTGACCTGTAGAGCGTCCATCGACGTCCGGGAGCCGCTGTCCGTGTAGTAGTTGTTGACAGCCTTCGTGACCGCGTCGGTGAACACGTCCTCGAAGTCGTCTTTGTAGATGAAGGCGACGGCCGCTATGGCGATCTCAATCACGAGGATGACCATCAGGAAGATGACGTACTGTTAAAACGAGGGGGACAGGTTGCAGATGAGTTGAGCTAGCCCTCGGGCCTTCGATTACCTCTTAAGGTATTACACTAACCTTGCTTGATTCCACTATGGTGTAGTTTATTAGATAGGATCATAGTGTAATCAGTCAAGGTAAGACTGCTTCTTTTTAGGGTAGACGGAGTGTTGGCGACAAAGACGTTTGCTTAAATAATGGAATAACGCTATCCTATGTATAAGTTTTCAATATATATTTTATGTTGTAGCAGTTAATTAAGACCATATTTTATGTTCATAATTATTTCTACAGGGTAAGTGATTGCTTCAACCAATCAGAAGCTATTTTTCATAAATTACCGTTGTAACCATGCGGATAACTTACCCTGCTGACCATTCAACGAACTGTAATAGTATTGCAGATAACCTACCGTGATATCCAATCAGACGTCTAGCCATGGTGATCCTAAAGGCAACTCACCGTGGTAACCATACAGCTGCTCTCTCTGATTGCCCCACAGCAGCCATAGAACGCCACGATGAAGACGATGGAACCGACTATGATCAGAGCGATTGAAGGCACCGAGAACTTCCCGGCCATGAAATCCGTCACCTCGGTTATAGTCGCTTGAATAAGAGCTCCAAGTGTAAGGAGCGCGATACCGGCCAACTGTAGACAGGTAGAAAGTCATTACTATTATTATTATTATTATTATTATTATTATTATTAGCACCGCGTCTTACTACCCGTTCGGTTTGTACGCACTTACGCTAATGTGTAATGGTAAGGTGATTGTGAGATGTAATGGAGGACCTACAGTTTAACGTGGGATCCGAACCACGGTGGAGGCCTGGCATCCCCGACATTCACAAGATGTCTTGTCAGAGGTGAAGGAAGGGTTTGGTAATCAGATAAATCTGTGCCAGGGCCGAGGATTGAACCCCGGATCCCAGCACATAAGTTGACTGTTGTTATTAATCCTGACTTTGTTCCCTATCAGGCAGAACGTGACGGCCGTTATCCGCCATTACTCATTGCTGCTCAATGGAGGTTCTTACCCAACACTGCCATATTTAGATAAGCCGGAGAATATGGAGGATAGAAAGGATAAAGTTGACAGATCGGGGATTCGCGAAAAGTTTCAGAGAAGAGTCAATAAAAAGCTAATCATTCTTTAGGTCAGAGGCGGGCACCATATATTTCAACATCGCCCCACAAGTAAAGCGAAAGAGAAGTGAAATTCACCCCACCATGTGAAAATTGAGTAATTAGGCTGCTCAATCAAACATTTAAAAACAACACACACCATTGGAGCAAATTTATTCATAATATGTACGCCTTGATTACGCAGATACAAACTATGAAAACTATTTCAATTGAAAATATCTAATGCAAAAATTTTACAATCCTTTTGTCTTACGAGTTGCAGACAAATTTGGCTGAATATTTGAACTATATTAACTTACGTAGTGCTTCCAAAGGTAGGCAGGAAATATCAAATTATCACAAGCACACGCCAACAGAAAAAAAGGTTATTTTATTGTGATGTTGTGGCCAATTCGCCGCTTGTGGCGATTGATGACAGAGCTGCCAGCCCCGGTTTTAGTTGATGCTACGATGAGGGGCCAACTGTATTATTAAGTGTAGAAGGCAAGGTGGAAGGTAAATGATGAAGGGAACTGATGCGCGACATCAAACAAGCAAAGAAGATGAAATTTCGCAGTTTAAATAAAAGGGGGTTCGCTGGTGATAGGACAGGCTGTAAGACTCGATTTGGACAAGGTAACAAGCCTGACCTAACAATCGTGCAATAATGACCAGTCAGAGGTCTTTGCCATAGCGCTCAGGACATCCGGCCTTTTAACGTTGAGGAACAGTCACCTCACGCCAGGTTCCTTCTGACCACCAAGGTTGTGTTCTCAGCCATACATACATATCCGCCACGGAATAGATAAGGAAATAATCATCTACAACCCTCATATCCTGACTCAAAGGATGGGAAGAACTGTCCTCTCTATATATAATGGTCAGTGCTACGGATGGAGGAAGTGAGGAACCTTGACTTAGGGCTTACCGCCAAACGTAACAGAAAGTTACCTAACGGGGACCTCAAGGAGGTGTCTGGACCATCTATACCCAAAACTAAACCAAAGGTGCACAGTCAACAGCTTATTGTCGGATGGGGGAGGCACAAACCATGTAGAATAAGGGTTCTCAAACCTTTTAAACCAAAGGAACCCTTACACCGAAAAAAATAAATTTTGTTGGTCTCATACAAAATTCTTAACACAAATATTGTTAACATTCAACTACTGTTAAATTTCACAAGCATAAAATTATAAAACAAACGGAAAACATCACATGTTCGGTCTACACCTCTGGCAAATGCTCTTTATTCAGATTTGAAAAAAAAAATGGCAATCCTAATTAATGATACTATTTTAAATATTGTGAAAAAACCAAATAAAGAATATTCTAATATTCCTCAACGGAGCCTAACTTAATTATTGAGGAGCTGGAACACAGTTTGTAAAATGTTGATATAGATGACAGCACAGTGATTCAGCCGAAACACTCGTGTAACTATCCCGAATCGAATCTTGCCTTAGATTGACAGACGTAGAAATATCTTGTTCGGATGTTGTTGACTAAGCCCAAGGGAACATACCAGTACCCACGTACCCACCCCTCAAGATTCATTGTAGCCGTTGTGGCCAGCGTGGTGTAAGGAACCTCCAAACCCAAATAGCGGTCCAACGCAGACTCTAATCCCTATTAATATGGACCCTTCCAGAGACAAGACAATATGAAGCTAAGATGGTAGTCAAGCAAGGGATGGTTGCTTGGGTAATTAGTCAGTAGAACGATACTAGACAAGTGCCAACAGGACATTCTTGTGAGTAGGAACAAGACACGTCCAGTGACAAGACGGTATGAACACGAGGTGGACGTCATAAAAGGGATGTTCACTTGAATCATAGTTCAAGGTAGACATCAAATAACTGAAAACAAGCTGACAGTCATTCTTGTCGATAGGAACAAGACGGTATGAACACGAGGTGGACGTCATAAAAGGGATGTTCACTTGAATCATAGTTCAAGGTAGACATCAAATAACTGAAAACAAGCTGACAGTCATTCTTGTCGATAGGAACAAGACGGTATGAACACGAGGTGGACGTCATAAAAGGGATGTTCACTTGAATCATAGTTCAAGGTAGACATCAAATAACTGAAAACAAGCTGACAGTCATTCTTGTCGATAGGAACAAGACGGTATGAACACGAGGTGGACGTCATAAAAGGGATGTTCACTTGAATCATAGTTCAAGGTAGACATCAAATAACTGAAAACNTGTATTTATCGTAAAAATTATTTAGTTTGGGTGGGTTTTTTTTTTTTTTTCAGATATAGGGAGGTTGGAGGGTTTTGGATTTCGGTATGTGGTAATCAGAGTGATTAATTTTGTTTCTCAAATTATTTCACTATATTTCACTCGACGCAAATTTTGTTTAGTGGTATCGGTTGTCATGGATACCGTGGTATCTATAATTCTAGTCATACTTATCCAGTGGCAGCTTAAACGCCTTTGGGAACCTAGGCCCAATTTGCTCTCTGCAACTTCCCCCTCCCCCTTCCCCCCCAAAAAATTGATGGGTTGTTGAAATTAGATACTCGGAGAAGTGTATACACAAAATAGCAAAGAGGGTTTATTAATATAAACGTATTTACAATTTATAATACCTCTTTGTATACAATATTTGATGTCAGAATGCAATAATCTTGAATTTTTTGTTTGTCGTTTTCGGTAATTGGTACAAAAATATTGTTAGATTTAGTGAGTGTTGAAAAGGCTACATAGAGTTGTCCGTGAGTAAATACAGCATTTGGCAAATACAATCCAGCTGTTCGAAGCGTCTGTTCATGAGACTTGTTACAACATAAAAAATATATGGGATTATCTTTTAACTTAAATACTAAACAAACAATGTGTTTTACCGTAAACTGAGTATGCAATGTCAGAAGTCGGTAAAAATATCCTATCACTGATACCTTATTCATCGCTGTAGGCTTTGTATTAATTGGGGAAAAGAGATGTTGACAACAGAAATAATATATAGGATAATCATATTCATATTATAATAGCAGTATTTTTTAAGTTATGAATAAAAATGTATCCCTGGTCCTAATGGGTAATCCCAAAACAAAGACACAAACTGTGTTAATTCATCGCCAGACAACACTATACTCAGATTTTACAATTTTTTTTTTTTTTTGCGAACACACTAGTCGTGTTGAAGCTCGACTGCTGAGGACGGAGAAGATCGAGGTTCGAATCTCGGTCGGGTGAACTGGGGGTTGGTTTTTTCCTAAATGGTTTTCCACTCTCCATCCCCGCAAAAGCGGGTTCACTTCCTCTAATTCAACCTTCCCAATTCCTAATCCATTAGGGTGATTAGTACTTAAAGCGTATAACCCGAACGGGTAGTAAGACGCGGTGCCAAATTATAAAAAATATATATTTTTTGTTTTTATATAGATGTATATATTTTTTTGCACTGCATCTTACTACTCATTCGTCTTATACACTTTGTACTAATTGTTATTATACGTTAGTGACGAGGAAGGTTGAATTTAGAAAGAGTGTAACCACATTTGCGTAGAGATAGAGAGTAGGAAACCATTTAGGGAGAAAAAAAACACCCGACCGGGATCGAACTCCGATCTTCCGGTCATCAGATGTCTAGACTATTGTGAATATAGCGCCTTAGATTATGCGGCCACCGAAATGGAAAGTATTATAATAACTGATGCCGTTAGTGTTAGTTATTTAGTATAGTCGTCTTTTTTTAGGTAAAATGGCCTACACACTAACTTAACCTAGTACAGAATGTCTAATACTCCACACCCAGCCCTAGATATATACCAATTGGATAACAGGACTTACAAACAGGCTTAACCTAGGACAGCACGCCTATAGCTCCTATATATATTGACTGATTTAATAGCAAAAAGAACTTGTATAAAAAATAACACATGATTATATTGATCCAAGGTTCGAACCAGGGTCTTGTAGACTTATGTATCGACATTGTGGATAATTCCGCTAGCACAGTTGAATGAAAAAACTCCTCCTCGAATTCTTCATCAATTTAAGCTCGTCATGTAAGTGTGTATGAGCTAGTGAGTCTGCAGAGGGATCACTACTGGTTATACCCACATACAAACTTGGAACGCTAAGTACAGTCTCAGCCGAAACAAGGGCCACCACATAATCGTACATGTTTTTTTTATAATAGTAGTACTAGCACCGTGTCTTACTACCCGTTCGGGTTATACGCACTTACGGTAATGTGTAATGGTAGGGTGATTGTGAGATGAAATGGAGAACCTACAGTTTAACGTGGGATCCGAACCATGGTGGAGGTCTGGCATTCCCCACATTCATCAAGATGTCTTGTCAGAGGTGAAGGAAGGGTTTGGTAATCAGATAAATCTGTGCCGGGACCGAGGATTGAACCCCAGACCCCTAGACCACCAGGTCACCTTTTTCTAATAGTCTAGTGTAATCAGGAACAACATTTTTTTTTAAATTGGCCATCAGTAAACTACTTTTAGTAAATTTTTTTGCCTAGAATTAATATTTTATTTTATTAATTAATTTTATCCTCGGTCCCGGCACAGATTTATCTGATTACCAAACCCTTCCTTCACCTCTGACAAGACATCTTGTGAATGTGGGGAATGCCAGGCCTCCACCGTGGTTCGGATCCCACGTTAAACTGTAGGTCCTCCATTTCATCTCACAATCACCCTAACATTACACATTAGCGTAAGTGCGTATAACCCGGACGGTTAGTAAGACGCGGTGCTAATAATAATAATATAACCTGAACGGATAGTAAAACGTGGTAATAAAAAATAGGCTTAAAATAAGTTCAAGTCTTCTACTAACATATCATCATCATCTCATCGGACCGAAGTAACTGCACCTACATTGTGCCCCAACCCCAGAAGACGGTTCTATATCCACCACTGCCGGTAAAAAACGAGGAATATTAACCAGCAAACCCTGTGTGACATATGATTTAGAAAAAAATAACTAGCCTCAATTTTTATTTGCTTAGAAAAACTATATTACATTATAATTCATCATATAAAAAACTCCCCGACAAAATAGTTGAAGCCGGTTTTGAAAAATTTCAAAATTTCCAAAATTCACTTGTCAGTAAAGTGCCAATAGTTTTAATGCTAACGCAGTGCCGGCTCATATCTAAAATTATTGAGGGTGCTGCTCCAGAAAATGTTTAGTCTTTGTTTTAAAATTGTGTAAAAGGAAAAAACATGTATAAAAAGAAAATTTATTCAGGAACTTGATAAAATCTTAACAACAAAAAAACAATTGTTACTTGCTTTAACTTAAATTGTTAAAGTTTAAGCTTGATCTATTCATTTAAAAATGAAATCCATTCTTGTTTCAATTTGAGCAAAAAGTTCAATAATTTTCTCCTTGATCTCTGGATGACAATTGAGGATATTTTTCTCCATTGAAAGTACTGAGAGCGCAATTAGTCTTTCTGTTAAATAAAATAAGAGAAAAAAATGAATCAAATAGAATAGCTGGAAGCAGAATGATAATCTAATTCTACACTCTTCTACACTTTATCACATTCAAGAATATGGTACACGGTTTTTAAGCACAACACACGCTGAGTAAAAAAAACACTTTCTCCAACCATCACGCCAGAGCCGGCACTGTGAGAGCAACAGTGCTATCTCTACCTGGCAGTCCCGCCTTCCTCCCCACTTCCCTCCTATGTGCGCACGCGCACAACAGTCAAACACCACGTCACTGGCACTGTTAAGCGCACAGTTCCATACAAAGGTTTTTTGTATCTTTTTCATAAACTGGAGGATGGCTACTTAAGTACTTACACTCAGCTTAAGGAATAAATATTGTACTACAAAAAGAATTAAAGAAAATAGGACTCGTTATATTAAATGTTATCGATAATATCAAGTGGAAATAGGGGCAGTTTCGCAGTGCCTATACACGAGCCACCACTGAATGCTAGAATCAAAATTTAAATTTTATCTTGAGGTATGACTCTAAAACATTTTAATTATCAAATTTGAACAAAATCCTTTAAACAATTACGACCATAATTACAGATACAAACCGAATTGTATAAACCTTTTTTTTTAAGTTTGTGGCCAAATGAAACTTAAAGATGTTTCATAACCTCGTGGTAGAAAATACTCACGATCACACTACTCTATCTATATGAAAAAGTGAAAAAAGAAACTCACCGCAAAAAAGAAGTTAAAGAAGAACATAAGATACTTGATACACGATATTCCACAATCCATCTTGAAAAGTTTTTTTTGTATCTTACTAACGTAAATATAATATCCGAACACAACTCGAGTTTTTTAAAAAAAGGCGTAACCTGTCACCAAGACTTGCTTCGTAACACCGCCCTGTGTCGTAACTGGTGTTAAAATAGATAACTCCATCGTTTGTTTGAATCGTTATCTATTAAATTCATAAACCATATCAAGCACATATAGATAAGCTCAAGAAAAAGGAATTGTTTTTTCTGATTCACCGTTTCATTTTGCCACTTACTTTGGGTGACCTGGTGGTCTAGGGGGGTAAGGTGTCAGACTTCTATGCTGGAGGGTCCGGGGTTCAATCCTCGGTCCCGGCACAGATTTATCTGATTACCAAACCCTTCCTTCCCCTCTGACAAGACATCTTGTGAATGTGTGGAATGCCAGGTCTCCACCGTGGTTCGGATCCCACGTTAAACTGTAGGTCCTCCATTTCATCTCGCAATCACCCTACCATTACACATTAGCGTAAGTGCGTGTAACCCGAACGGGTAGTAAGACGCGGTGATAATAATAATAATAATTTTGCCAAATAGGTTATTAACGGCTTGAGTTCATTAGACACTGATGAGAATAACAAATATTTATTTGGGTGTATAACATTTTGACAAGAAATTTAGCATAGGTGTGCGTAGGGGGGGTTATCTTGGGAGATATAGCAAGACGTAGCAATGTCTGCGCCCATTTCAGCAACACCGACCAGATAAGGAAGCTGATGTCAGCTTTACCTGGGTGTGTCATTAGCTGAGATTATCTGACACTACCTCGACCTGAATTAAATAATGCATGTTAAGACAAAAAATAATCATACCTACATATATACCTAATCAAGCCTTTTCCTTGAGTAGTAGGCAAGACACTACATACAGCTCAATAAACAACAGCTCCGTACTTAATCCATCCTCACCAACTTTCTCCACACTCCCCTGTCCTTGAATATTCCCTTATCTTCAACAACATCCTTACATCCTCACTAACTTTCTCCACACTTCCCTGTCCTTGTATACTCCCTTCAACATCCATACCCCGAGTCTTACACGCTCTTTTATTATTACAACTATTAATGTTTCTCTTTTTCACACATTCGTCTACAACATTTAGTGGTACCGGTTTGTGATTATGCGTGATGTGAACCCACGCATTATTTACTGCGCATTCGGTATCGCACGCTCATATGACGATCTGTTGATATGTATTTCTTAGTGTGAGATTACATATTGGTTATTTGTTGAAATTAATTAGAAATTTAATGCTGTACAGGATTTCTTTTATTAATTTCACTTTCAATATTGTTAAATTAATATTTAAATGATAAAGTTTTTTTTTGTTCGTTTAGGAAATTATGCGGAGAGCCGATCTAGTGTTTGTTACAGAGTGAGATTTTCTCTGGAGATTACTATTTTTCTTGTGATATTACTATGTTCTGTTGAATAATATGCGCACAAGGTGCTTATATATGACCTAATCCTTGCTTCTTGGACCCCTTGTCACCAGTGTTGAAACTAATAGGATCCACTTGCTTCTTGGACCCCTTGTCACCAGAGATAAAACTAATAGGATCCCCTTGCTTCTTGGACCCCTTGTCACCAGAGATAAAACTAATAGGATCCCCTTGCTTCTTGAGCCCCTTGTCACTAGAGATAAAACTAATAGGATCCCCTTGCTTCTTGAGCCCCTTGTCACCAGAGATAAAACTAATAGGATCCCCTTGCTTCTCGGACCCCTTGTCACCAGAGATAAAACTAATATGATCCCCTTGCTTCTTGGGCCCCTTGTCACCAGAGATAAAACTAACATGATCCCCTTGCTTCTTGGGTCCCTTTTCACCAGAGATAAAACTAATATAATCCCTTGCTTCTTGGGCCCCTTGTCACCAGAGATAAAACTAACATTATCCCCTTGCTTCTTGGGCCCCTTGTCACCAGTGTTAAAACTAACTAATAGGAGACCTCCTGTAAACCTGATGTTGTGAAGGCTAGCTTCCTATTGGGTAAAAGACAGCCAGTACATCACCTGATTTTCAAATATAACGAAGAGATTTTTTTTTAAGAAAGAAAGTTTTAAGACGTATTATATTGAAATTACTACTAAAAACGCTTGATCATCCATGGATGAAGTATTAAAAGGAAAATTTAAATAAAGTTCTTTAAAAGAAAAATACACTTCATCCATGACTTTTTAAATAAATGAGAGAGGTCCCAAACAGTACCATTACAGACATTTACCCACGTCTTACATGTCCTACCCCTTCATTTTGATCCACACACACTTTACCCTCTAATTGCTTCTTCACTCAATCCACACACATTCTCTCAAAATGCCCAAACCAACTGTTTAGTATTTATTTATTTATATTTTATTATTTTAATATCAATTTCATTATTGTTTACTTAATTAAATATTTCTTATATTCATTCATTATTAATTTATGTAATTATCACATTTTTTCTGTTTACCACCTTTTCTTTCATTAATTATGTTTTTGTAAGGGTGGTACAATTGCTCTCTTGTATTTTTACGCGCGTTTCCTGTTAGTTCGCAAAGTGTTTTCCTCAAAGGTGGACGTGCTTCACCACCGCGGCTCAGCTCCTCTGTTTCTCTTTGTGTCTTGCACACTCTTTAGCTAATTCGAA
>CABEEJ010007668.1:6487-18031 GCA_901482245.1 Timema douglasi | reverse complement strand
AAGTTAAAAACATTTTTCTATTGGAAGTTATTTATATAAATTTAAAAAAAAAACTTAAAATTGAATAGAAATTAGTTTAATATTACATATTCTTACAACTAAATATTTATAACGCTATATTACTGTACATAATAACCTTTCGCCCCCCCCCCACCCCCCTTTTTTTCCACTCTATAGTAGGTTTCACGCAAATGTTATTTGGCAATCCATTCTTTTTTTCAAGCCCAACGCCTTGAACCACACATACAAATTTGTATTAAAACATCAGTTTTGAAATAAATAAACGCAAAATGTCCAAAGAGAATATTTACAACGAAAACCTGTTTAGGCCTAGCATTGTGATAGGCCCAATATTTGCTTGCCCTTTGTTGACATCTTGAAAGTAACAAAAGTTATAATATTTTGATTTACAATGTAACTCTTGTAGGCTTGTTTTAATTTAATGGCAATGGCATCAAAGATAACTTTGGAAGTGTCTGATTTCAGTCACAGATAAAAATAAACAAGTTCGTTGCAAAGAGGTTAAGGAAGGAATGAGGATGGAAGCAATTATTGTATCTCTATGTGGGTGGCAGCTGTGAAATGGACTCACTATTACAAGATTGCACATAACCATTTACATTATTTACTGCAACAATAGACTTATTACTGCTAGACTACGCATTAAATGTATAACCAAGAAGATTTTAACTTTATCTATGGACTTATTACTACTAGAATACGCATCAGATTGACATCTAACAAGACACCAATATAATATATTATTCAACCATAGACTTATTACAACTAGATTGTAAATCAAATCTACCGTCAAAAGGCTTAAAATATATTACAACTATGGACTTATTACTACTAGACTACGCATCAAACCAGTCAGTTTATATCACAACCTGGAATATTATATCTTCAAATGACTTCAAATACACGACTATGTGTAGTTCACTTCCAGAATAAAGCCAGTTGCTAGTAATGCATGGTCTAAGAGTAATAAGTGTATTGCCGTCAGCTTTAAGGGGGCCATATGAATTTCATATTATCAAGTAACTCAGGGGTGAGGTGTGTTGTTTAATTGTGTATGATGCTTTAGGTNTATATATATATATATATATATATATATATATATATATATATATATATATTGAGAACATTAATAGTTTACATCGTTATTTAAAAAACATTTCTTATGGTTTTAAAAATGTCTGGTATTATATTTTATAACAATTACAAATCTAAGCCACAACCGATTTGGGCTGGAAAAAATACACATTTGTTCAGGGCAAGGTGACTAATACATGTAGGTCAAGGCGATTGCGTTTACCTTGTATTATGAACCAAAGATGATAAAAAGAAGGAGTATGACGTCATAAATGTCTCAACCAATCAGTCCACGCAAGCTGGCGTGAAAATGATGGCTAAAGATGGAGCCAATACATGGAATGTCTTCACTCGCACATGTAGCCATTTTGTGTTTTTTTACAACCGTGACATCACAACCGGAAACGTAAGAATATATTTTGTTTACGAGATGAATACATCTTTGATCACAACGATGTCGTCAACGCTCTTTCCAATATTATTTACCCTGCCGAGCGGAGACTTTGCCTACCTATGACGTCACATAAGGTATAGATAGGATTTCCCAATGAATGAATTTACCTTTTTATTCGGCGAGTTTTAAAGATTTAACATCTAAACAAAAACCAATAATTCTTAAAAATAATTCTACAGTGACATACAACTATTATTTTCATCTTTAAGTTGTTTTGATGTAAACTTTATTTATTTTTATTAATCATTTAAAACTTAAGCTATTTGACTTGGTCATGAAAATGTCCTGTAGGAGTCTTCCTGCCAGGACGTAGATTAAAAAAAAAATTGTCAGTGGTAGCAAATGTCTATCTAGAATATGAAACATGGAAAAAAAGGTAATTTTATGAAACAAGTCAACGTTTTCAAACCCCAAATAGTCTAGTCCCTGTGTAAACTCGTCAGAGGAAGAGGGGAAGCGACCTCTCAGGGCGAATTGCTCATTTTCTTCCTTCTATTTGCAATCCGCTTCCGCAAAATATCTTTGAGATCTCCAAGTAGGCACCGTCGCTAGTACTAAGAGAACGGACCGATTTCTGGAAGACTATGGGCGGCCGATGGATGCCCCCTTGGGGTTAAGCTCTGACGTCACGTGTTGTCCGTGATGCATCTCTGACCGTCATGCTTTGCTCCTGCGCTTCTCGTGTTCGATGGTGTTGCAGAAGCAACATGAGCAGAAAACGCCACCCATCTGGATCAACAAACAGTTAAATGATCACCGTGTGAGTTTATCAAACATCTGAAGAACAGATAAACAAAATATTCACCTAAAAAAAAGAGGTGGTGTAATCTGGGGGGGTTTGAGTAAAATTGCCCCCCACGGGGAAATAATCTACCCCCCCAAGAGTCAAAATTACTTATAGATGCATTAAATTTTCTAAAAATTTGACGCAGAAGATAACCTCAAACATTTTTTAGATGCATGTGATTTAAAAAGAATTTTCACGCGGGGACCCCTCCTAATATTTTCTGGGAGTATTCAATTTTCAAAATTTTACCAGTGGAATATCCCTTCAAATATCTTTCTAAAGGCTTCAAACTGTCAGAAAAAATCGAGGTGAGGCTTACTCTAGTAAATGCTTATAGGGGCATCCAAATTTCAAAAATTTCTTGTGGAGGACCATTTTAAATAACACAAAAAGAATTTTTTATATTCAAAATATATTATAAAGACATCCAATGGTAACAAAAATTTATTGATGGATAACCAATAAAAAAAACCTTTCCAAAGGTTTTTTGTTTGTTTTTTAACTTTACCAAATTGCCTATAAAAATAATCCGATTCTCAAAAATTGGACAGGGGAACCATTTCAAAACGTTTATAGGGATATCCTATTTTCAAACATGTATAGGGAGAGAGGGTGGAAGACAAGTCCAAAAAAAAAAGCTTTTTTCCGGCTTGCCGCCACCTTAGCAAGGTCAACCTTTTCACTTCTACCAGCCTTAAGCTATGGACACACAAAGAAAATATCAGAGCGTTTAAATATCTGTTCATTCTCTGAACAGCCACGGATTGTCGAGCAGGGGGTTTAATATTAGCTGAAAATACAGCCTTAAAATGTCATATTATTAACTCATCGCATAGAGAAAACTGAATCCACGAAATAAACGAACAATGAGAAGTTTATGGAGAATTTCATCATTCATATGAAACACTTCGAAAAGATTCAACTAAATTTTTCGAATGTACAAGGATCTCAATAAATACTTTTTAATGTTCTATTATCTTTATCTTTCTGCCCAAAAAAGTAAATCCTGCTGTTAACTTCAGAAATCAGTATTTTACCATACATTTCGGCAAAAAATCACTTTACCATATTAAATATAACGTGCAGAAATTATAATGACATCCGCCTCAACTGGTCTCAAAACACAAAGTGGACTGTCCGCTCTGCAACCATCTTTGCTACACGCGCTTATCTCCTCTCTGTCCGCTGCGCTCTCTGTAAGGCCATCGACATTTCTCTTGGTTTGTTAGGATTGTAAGCTCTGTTCTGCTACCAATGTTGCGAGTGTCAGTCGCCTTAGCGTTTGTACAGTATCACCATGGCTTCTTTGGTGCTTACTTCTGACAGTCAACATTTAGGTACAGTAGCCCCATGGCTTCTTTGGTGCTGACTGACAGATCACAGCTGACGGCTTTGAAAAGTTACCAGACCAAATTATGTATCCCTACGCCAAGCCATATGATCTGCAAAAACATTTGTTTAGCAACTGTCACTTTTGACGGTCAAAATGTAGGTATATACCTAAATATTGACTGTCAGAAATCAGCTGTGAACTGTCAGAAATCAGCTGTGGACTGTCAGTCAGCACCAAAGAAGTCATGGGGCTACTGTACCTAAATGTTGACTGTCAGAAGTAAGCACCAAAGAAGTCACGGGTCTGCTGTAGTAAAGCTCAGCTGAAGTTCAAAAGGTTTTATTAAATAATTTATTTGTAAATCTACGTATGGAGACCTTTTCTTTTTTAAATACCTCAAGCACATTTTTATGACAACGGAAAGCAAACTAACGTAGATTATACTTAGATTATTAAGTTAATGTGTTAGAAAGGAGGAAGATCTAATTCAGAGTAAATATAGCCGCATTTTCTTGGAGAGAGGGAGAGTGGAAAACCATTTAGGGGAAAAAATACCACCCTCAGTACATATGGCCGAATTTCAAACCCCGACCTCATTGTCATTGGGAGTCTAGTCTATCGCTTCGGTGGCCACACGGTCTAAGGCGTCGTTCTCACAAGACTAGACTCCCGATGACAATGAGTTCGGGGTTCAAATCCGTGTCAGGTGTACTGAGGGTGGTCTTTTTCCCCCTAAATGGTTTTCCACTCTACCTCTCCGTAAATGCGGGTACCGTTCCTCTAAATCCAACCTTACTAATCCCTAAACACACTAACATAATTAGCACATAAGAGTATATATATATATTTAATATTTAGCACCGCGTCTTACTATACGTTCGGGTTATACGCTTTAAGTACTAATTACTCTAATGGATTAGGAATTGGGAAGGTTTAATTAGAGGAAGTGAACCCGTGTTTGCGTGGAGGGAGAGCGGAAAACCATTTAGGAAAAACCACCCCCCAGTTCACCCGACCCGAGATTCGAACCTCGATCTCCCCGTCCTCAGCAGTCGAGCTTCAACACGACTAGCGTGTTAGCCAACTACGCCACCGAGGCAGGTCATAAGAGTATAAAAACCGAATGGGTAGTAAGACGTGGCGATAAAAAATGTTTTTCCATTGAGTTGTACTGGATTAAGTACGACAACATCGTCCTGGTGTCAAACCCCTCACCTGTATCAGAACAGCCGCCACCGCGGCGAGTGAGGTGTCTAGGGTCCTCGCCTCCAGGAACCCCGCGAGTCTCGACAGGCACCCCGTCTGGTGGACGTGAGTGCAACCACCCCCGACGTGCTGGGGGCTCGAGGACGTCGTGTCGTCGCAACATGACCACGGCACGGCGCCGTGACGCCGGTAGTCCGCCGGCCCGTCCGTTCCACAACACAGCAGCTGCAGGAAAAGCATTTTTTTAAAGTGAACCAGAAACGCCGCTTACAAAAAAAACCCCATCAAAACGGCTATTTTAATAATTTTGTATATAAACAATGTAAGAAAACTTTTTTTAAAGGTAAAATTAACTAAAAACCAGTGGCGGCTCATAGCTAAAATTAGTGGAAGTTCTGCGTCAGAAAATTTTTAGCCTTTGTTTTAAAATTGTGTAAAAGGGGGGGAAAAACATGTATCAAAAGAAAATTTATACAGGAACTTGATAAAATCTTAACAAAAAAAACCTTTTTTACTTATTTTAACTTAAACTGTTACAGTTCAAGCTTGATCTATTAATTTAAAAATTAAATCCATTCTTCTTATTTTAATTTGCGCAAAAAGTTCAATAGTTTTCTCCTTGATCTCTGGATGACAATTGAGGAAATTTTTTTTCCATTGAAAGTACTGCAAGCTCATTTAGTCTTTCTGTTAAATAAAATAACCGAAATAAAATGGAAGCAGAATAATCTAACTCTGCACTCTTCTACACTTTATCACATTCAAGAATATGGTACACGGTTTTTAAGCACAACACACGCTGAGTATAACACGTCCTTCCACCATCACGCCAGAGCCGGCACTGCAAGAGAAACAGTGCTCTCTTTACCTGGCGGCCCCGCCTTCCTCCCCACCCCCTCCTATGTGCGCACGCGCACAACAGTCAAACACCACGTCGCTGGCACTGTGAAGCGCACAGTTCCACACAAAAAGTTTTGTATATTTTTCATAAACTGGGAAATGGCTACTGAAGTACTGACATTAAGCTTAAGGAATATATATTGTACTACAAAAATAAAGAAATAAATGACTCATTATATTAAATGTTATCGATAATATCAAGTGGAAATAGGGGGTGCTGCAGTTCCGCAGTGCCTATACACGAGCCGCGACGGCTAAAAACTCATTCTTTGTTGTGAAAGTTTTGATTTCCATATGACAGCAGCTCAACACATGGTCTTGTAGATCTTATGGTTTGGCGAATGGATATATGAGAGCGTGGTATAGCATTTGTTAGTTGTCAGGTACCTACACTCCTACAACGGATGGCCTATAGACTGTTACCTTTCTCTGTATGTTGTCCCAGGAACGGCGCGTGACATTATCCGCGGCGTATCGAGAGAAAGAAGCCTCCATGATGACTGTCGTATCATCCTGGATGTCAGATCGCAGCACCAGACCCCAAATCGCTGTGCTTAACTCCAACACAACAATCAGCACAAGGAGGACTGAATACTAGAGGCAAACACACGTTTTAACAGAACGTGTCATTGATCCAATTGACTTATTACTTCCAGAATGTACAACGAACTTAAACAAAGCCAACAATGAAAAATATGTGTGACAACAGACTTAATACTACTAGACTGAGCAACGAATCTAGGTACAATACAACATGTAACCATATACCTAATACTTATAGACTGCACAATTTATGTTAATGCGAGAAGTAACAATATACTTATTACTTCTAGAATGTACAACGAACTCAAACAAAGCCAGCAATGAAAAATATGTGTGACAACAGACTTAATACTACTAGACTGAGCAATGAATCTAGATACAATACAACATTTAACTATAGACTTATTACTTATAAACTGTACTATTTATTTTGATGCAAGGTGTAACAATATACTTATTACTTCTAGGCTGCAAAACTAATATTAATACAACAATGCAACATGTGATTATAAACTTATTACTTCTAAACTGCGCAATTAATTTAAATAAAACAATTCAACCTGTAACTTTTTTTTTTTTGCTTCTAGAATGCGCAACAAATCTAAAATCNCACAAAAAAAATGACTCACCAAGATAAGAAGCCAACGATTCTTGTCGAAGGCGGCCCGCCAGCCCAGTCCCGCCACCAGACAGACAGCCACCCCCAGCACCAGTAGAATAATAGGCGGTTTTATGACTGTGGAGGGCACTAAACCCCGACCTTCTTGTAGCCGGTACAGCAGGTAAGAACCCACACACAACATGGCGGCTCCACAAACCTGACGGGGCGAGAGAAAAAAAACAAACAACATCGCGCTCGTTACTTAACTTCTCCTGTGTTCACGTGACTTGCTACGAACCAATCACAATAAATCAGCGTTGGTCGCTTTGCACAAGTGAGGTGGGGTAAAATATCAGCTCTGTCCGCACTGTCCCATAAAACCTGCTTGGAGGGGGAGAGTAATCAAATTCCAAAACCAACCTACCCAATCAGTGCGCGTGCGTTTTGTAAGCGAGATACTAGAAGATAGCTGCCTCTACTGTTGTGAAATGATAACTCGTTAAATGGAAATTGTGTATGTTTTTATTCTGTAATGATTTGTTTCACTGCAAAATACAATAATATGAAAACATTTATCCTGGGTTTTTTTCTCTTAGAACCACGTCTTACTACCCGTTAGGTTTGTACGCTTATATACTAATTACGTGAGTGGTTTTAAGGATTAGGAAAATTGTATTTTGAGAAATTGTATCTGCATTCGCGTGGAGAGAAAGTGGTAAAACTACCCTCATTACACCCGACCAAGATTTGAACCTCGATCTCCCCGTCATCGGCGGTCTAATCTACTGTGAGAGTAGCGCCTTAGACCATGAGGGCACCGAAGTGTTTTAACCTGACATTAAACTTAAAGGTATGTTTACCTACCAAAAAATAAAAAATATTAGTAGCCCGATTTAGAAAAGATAACACACGCTTTACATAAACGGGTTACTCCAAATCTCCTCACAACGGACAACGAAGCTGTCTGCTCGCTTCTAGCTCTACAGCGCATGCGCATTGATTGAAGCCAACGGAGCTGTCTGCTCGCTTCTAGCTCTACAGCGCAAGCGCACTGATTGAAGCCAACGAAGCTGTCTGCTCGCTTCTAGCTCTACAGCGCATGTGCACTGATTGAAGCCAACGAATCTGCCTGCTAGCTTCTAGCTCTACAGCGCATGTGCACTGATTGAAGCCAACAAAGCTGTCTGCTAGCTTCTAGCTCTACAGCGCATGTGCACTGATTGAAGCCAACAAAGCTGTCTGCTAGCTTCTAGCTCTACAGCGCATGCGCTCTGATTAAGCCAACGAATCTGTCTGCTCGCTTCTAGCTCTACAGCGCATGTGCACTGATTGAAGCCAACAAAGCTGTCTGCTAGCTTCTAGCTCTACAGCGCATGCGCACTGATTGAAGCCAACGGAGCTGTCTGCTAGCTTCTAGCCCTACAGCGCATGCGTAATAATTTGAAATTTGATTGGTTCTCCTGTGCCTAAGATCTCGGGGGCAGCGCGGACGAAGTAGAGATGAATTGAACTTTTAACATAACACCTAGCACCGATGGAACGGGAATCTTATCACGTGTGAATTCATAGTTATTAATTATTGTAGTGGAGCCTTAACACGAGCCTTGAGAACCCCCCACCTCCCTTTTAATATTTCTTGTATGGGAATCAGTTCCAAGACTGTACCGGGTGTTTGTAAACTCGCAGCCCAAACTGCGCATACAGCTTGTTTGAACCAGAAGTATTACCAAATTCCTGTACACTTACATCCGGAAAACTATGGTAATACCATTAAATTGTGTCTAAAGTTTCGAAGTAAAGCGCCGGGAGAGCAAAGCTGTTCAAGCATGCGTGTACAACAGGTTGCATAGAAGTAAGGAGCGTGGGACTTCACATGTGATAATGGCAAGCCCTTTCTGTGATGTAGGGCCGTTAATGTCGACCCTCAGAACGTATTCCCATTTCTAGAAGGACTGGTGGGTTGTTTACTATTAGTTGTGGTATGTTCCCATTTCTAGAAGGACTGGTGGGTTGTTTACTATTAGTTGTGGTGTGTTCCCATTTCTAGAAGGACTGGTGGGTTGTTTACTATTAGTTGTGGTGTGTTCCCATTTCTAGAAGGACTGGTGGGTTGTTTACTATTAGTTGTGGTATGTTCTGCTACAAGATGTCGAGGTGTGCAGTGCCGCGCGCCTAGATCCTATGCAACCTGTTGTACACGCATGCTTGAACAGCTTTGCTCTCCCGGCGTTTTACACCGAAACTTTGGACACATTTTAATGGTATTGCCATAGTTTTCCGGATGTAAGTGTACAGGGATTTGGTGATACTTTTGGTTCAAACAAACTGTACGTACAGTTTGGGCCGTGAGTTTAGGATAACCTACATATAATCCGAACACACTTAACAAAAAAAGGAGGAAAACCAAATTAAGTCAAATGAAATACATGTTCTAGGTTAACAAACTCAAAGTCAAAATAGAACTGTAAGAAACAGTGATATAGGATAATAAAATGTTTAATATTTACATGTTGTAGTCAACGCAATGTTTTCCTGTAACTGACAATAATTACAGAACATATCACGTGATATACATCAGTTAAATAAACCAACAATTGACTAAACTCATTCAACTGTAATTTAAAGTTTAGGTGTCAGACTTCTGTGCTGGTGGGTCCGGGGTTCAATCCTCGGTCCAGGCACAGATTTATCTGATTACCAAACCCTTCCTTCACCTCTGACAAGACATCTTGTGAATGTGTGGGAATGCCAGGCCTCCATCGTGGTTCGGATCCCACGTTAAACTGTAGGTCCTCCATTTCATCTCACAATCACCCTACCATTACACATTAGCGTGAGTGCGTACAACCCGAACGGGTAGTAAGACACGGTGCTAGTAATAATAATAATAATAATAATGAAGTCTGTGAAAATACTGTATCCCTGTATTCTCCCGGTTAATACGAACAAGTTTCGGTCCCATGTAGTTCCGAATAACCGGGTTCTAGTGCAGATATAAACATGTAGATATGTACCTTCTTACATGCGACGGGAAATGTTTAAAATTTTGATATCAACATTCAACTTTTTAGCCCAAATATTTTGACGGTGATTTTGTTTTTAACGGATGTACGGTGCTTGGACACTAAGCATGCTGCGATCTATTCTTGGAGGTTTGCCTTGTGCCTGATTAGAGGACCGTGGTAAAGTTGGTTCATCTCGATTAATATAGGATGGTAGCACACTAACCGAGAAAATAACAACCATCTCGATTAAATCTGAAACCTTGAGTTTTCTACAATTAGGTTAAGCTAGTTTGTAAGTCTATATCCCTGTGTTGGTCCTGTTACCCAGATATTACAGCTCCTGGTGCTAGTGTTGCTGTCCTAGGTTAAGCTAGTTTGTAAGTCTATATCCCTGTGTATGTGTTGGTCCTGTTACCCAGATATCACAACTCCTGGTGCTAGTGTTGCTGTCCTAGGTTAAGTTAGTTTGTAAGTCTATATCCCTGTGTTGGTCCTGTTACCCAGATATTACAACTCCTGGTGCTAGTGTTGCTGTCCTAGGTTAAGTTAGTTTGTAAGTCTATATCCCTGTGTTGGTCCTGTTACCCAGATATTACAACTCCTGGTGCTAGTGTTGCTGTCCTAGGTTAAGTTAGTTTGTAAGTCTATATCCCTGTGTTGGTCCTGTTACCCAGATATTACAACTCCTGGTGCTAGTGTTGCTGTCCTAGGTTAAGTTAGTTTGTAAGTCTATATCCCTGTGTTGGTCCTGTTACCCAGATATTACAACTCCTGGTGCTAGTGTTGCTGTCCTAGGTTAAGTTAGTTTGTAAGTCTATATCCCTGTGTTGGTCCTGTTACCCAGATATTACAGCTCCTTGTGCTAGTGTTGCTGTCTTAGGTTAACTACAGTAGCCTCATGACTTCTTTGGTGCTGACAGCTCACAGCTGACTTCGGATAGTTAACATTTAGGTATATACCTAAATTTTGACTTTCAGAAGTTACAGCTGCTAAACACATGTGTTTGAAGATCATATGGCTCGGCGTAGGAATACATAATTTGGTCTGGTAACTTTTCAAAGCCATCAGCTGTCAGCTGTGAGCTTTCAGTCAGCACCAAATAAGCCATGAGGCTACTGTAGTCTGTATTTTAAGTATTATTCTCGATAATTAATTAACGAACCTCCACTTAGTTAAAACAAAGGAAATTTGTGATAAAAATGACAGATGATGAGGATTACAGAAATGTTTTATTTCGATGGTGAAATTATTTAACTCAAACATGACCTTAATAACATACCGTCATTATATCTTATCTCTATACATAGGACCTCATCGTCAGTAAACATGATAATATATATAGATTGACACCCCTTTAATGTGCCATTTTGGTTTGTCAACAACCTTTGGTTGGATTTTGACAGTTATGAAAAATACAAATACATTTTATTTTGTGGATAGTGAGGTTAGTTATAAAAAGGTGCAGCTCTAGATGTAAGTAGACGTATTAACACGTGGCAGTACGTCTGGTAACTTTTATAGCTGTCAGATAAGGTTCTACCTATGAACATTGGACTGTAGTAACTGTTCTAGCTGTCAGATAAGGTTCTTCCTATGAACATTGGACTGTAGTAACTGTT